>JAVSCE010009108.1:0-123264 GCA_032199065.1 Smutsia gigantea
ATGGGTAAATACAGTTTTTTAAATGGGAAATATCTTTATTTTGTACCCATGAATGGTGAATTTAGATTACCAGCTATTTTCTCTTCCTTTTTGAAGATGTTACTCCATTGTCTTCTAGTATTTATCATAATTGGTGGGAAATCTATTCTCAGTCTGTCATTCATTTGTACATGATCTTTTTTGCTCTAATTGCTTAAAAAATTTGTCTTTGATGTTTTAATTTCATATGCATATTTATTTACTTTTGTTTGTTATACCTGGGAAAAATTGCACTTCTGTATTCTAAGTATTCATGGTTTTCATATGTTTTTTAAATCCTTAGCCATAATCTTTGAATATTATGTTCTTTTGTTCTTTCTATTCTCTCCTTCTAAAATTTCTGTGAGATATATGTTAGGCTTCCTCAGTCTGTGTTCCATGCCTCTTAATCTCTTTTTGGTATTTTTCAGTCTCTTTGGCTCTCTGTGCTGTATTTGAAATAATTTCCTCAGCTCCCTCTTCTGCTTCACATACATATTCTTCCTTTAGTTATAGCTAATCACCTTTCAACCCATCTATTGAATTTTTAACTTGTAACTATTTTTCATTTCCAGAAGGTCAATTTGGGTGTTTTTCAAATTCCACTGTTCTTTTTTCATGTTCACTTGTCAGTGTTTGGAATACATGTTAGTGTGTTCTTTTATTACAGTTTCTATCTTTAAAAATTTATTGTTTTAAGCCTTCTTGTTTTGTGAGTCTCTTTAAGATGATTTTATTTTCCCCAGGTCTTAAAGTGCTATTCTCCCTATTTTGTCTCTGCCCATTTCTCTCCTGGTAATTCAGATACTGTATGATTTATAGTTTTTGACTGTACACTTATCTTCAGTTGTGCTTGCTTTTTAACGGAGAGTTTCTGTGTGTTCTTCATTTTCGAAGTGTCCAAATTCAATATTTTTGTGTTAGCTTCTCCTAGGCACCCAGAGGCTTTATTAGTCTTTAACTGTCCTTACCCTAATCTTTTTGGTGGGATTTCACAATAATACATGAAACATATTCAGATTGCAAACCCATGTGTGGGGAAGACTTGGAGATATTATTTCTTATGGCATTTTGTTTTGCCTTGAAGTTCCTAGGTCTATGGGTAGGAATTTTACAGCTCCCTTTCCCATAGGATGGACTTGCCCGAGGATATCAGGTTTGCACAGCACAAGTTTCAGCACTGTACTTCAAATGAGGTCCTAGGCCATGTGTCTTGAAACTGAGTATTAAGAACAGAATCTTTACCAAGAAGAGTGTATAATGAATATATCTTTGGCCTAACATGGTGTCAGCTAACATAAGAACATTATCTGTCTTTAAGTTTCTTCTTCATTCCTGGTGTGTGAGAATTTCTTTTTTTTCTTTAGAACTCTATCATATATTTTAAAGTTCTTTTAAAACATTTTTATTGAGCATTTTTGTGTTTAAAACTAGATAAGAAGGTAGTTTTCATTTCAGTATGCCACATAAGAAAACTGTAAAATAAACAGTTCACCAAAATTAGGATTGGTAAATTGATTTCATGTTGTATGCTAGTCCTGCTAATTGGTAGTGGTCATCTGAAGCAGTGGGCTACCATTATGTGAAACCAAGTTTGGAAATAGTGGGAAAGAATGGGTCAGTTAGTGATATCTGCATAGAGGCTTGGGGTGGTGAGGGTTAAGATGTATGTCTTGCATTTACTCACAAGGGTCAAATAATTTCTAAGTCTTTTATTGCATTAAACATTATTATTTTACAGCATTAATCATTATCTCTGTAAGTATATATCTTTTTAATACTTGACTAATTTTTAAAAATCAATATTCTTGACTTTTTTTAATTTAAAAAATGTCAAGAATATTCTATGTGATTTTACTGTGTAGTGTCTTTATCTTTACATATATTAATTTGTTCATATCTTTTTCTAAATAAAACCCCAAAACACCTAAAGACATTTCAAGGAACAAAAGACATTAAGATATTCAAAAACAAAAGCCAAGTAATTCAAACATACGATCTCTTTTTTGTTCAAGAAATTATACAGATTCCTCAAAAACATCCCATAAGTAGAGCATCAAAACTTGGATTTTCATGGCTTCTTTTTTTTTAAATCATTTCAAAATATGCCAGCTTTCTTCACCCTACTGAAATTTTTCCCCCTTAATTCGTCAGACTCTCATGGTTTCCTCTGGAACGCTACCAAATGTATTACTCAGACCACCGTTACAAATGAATCAGAAGCAACTTCCTGTTTCTCTGTTCATTTCTGAACAATTCTATAGAGAAGTACCAGGAAGAAGGGTGTGGCACAAAGTACCCTACATAGACTGGCATCCTGCATTTCAAAGGGAGTAATAAAACATCTTTTCCCCTTCCCTTGGGTTAAGATTTATTACCTGTAAACCATCATCATTCATCATATAATAAATACCCATTGGACACATGGAAAAATAGTTGCTATGGCAAACCTCTTCATCTGAAGAGTAATACTTGAATGTATTCTTCATGGCTTGATAGGAAAAGAGGAAATAGATGAGTGAAGAGTGGGAAGAGAATGAGAAAATCTTTCTAGTATTGTTTTCCATGTTAATATGATTCAAAAGCATTTTATATTGGGAACTCACATCTTTGGTTCAACAGTGTACTAGCTAGCTTTCAGTTTCATCAGATAGCTTTTAGTTTCACTAGCTAGCTTTAGACTCAGATAGGACTAGTGGTGTGCTTATTTATAAATGTTAACAACCTGTATTTGTAGCCTATATATAGGCTACTATATTACTAGTTTTTGAGGCACTCCCCCATGGCCCGTTTCAAGATATGAGGTCACTGAGCATGGAGTTTGGAAGAGATGCATAAAATAAGCTTTTATCAAGCTGGCTCCAGCACTCTGCTGAGTAAAACACAAAATTTTAGAAGAAACTTCAGAAGAAAGAAAGGAGAAAGGGGTTTTGTATAACCTATCATATGTAACTGTA
The DNA here is from genome assembly GCA_032199065.1 of Smutsia gigantea. Taxonomy (NCBI): domain Eukaryota; kingdom Metazoa; phylum Chordata; class Mammalia; order Pholidota; family Manidae; genus Smutsia; species Smutsia gigantea. The sequence goes on from JAVSCE010009108.1 coordinate 2,976, forward strand.
ATAAATTTGCTACATGAACCTTACTAAAAGTTGAGTATTTAAAACTTTGTACTTTCTATAACCAAACAAAGTACCACTTTCTAGCCAATCATAGTGACAGAAACAAAGACTATTATATGGATGAAATTAAATGTGTGGATATATCCCAACCTTATTATTAGGCTTTAGTTTCTGTATCATATCAAATCTTCAATTAAAACACCAAACAAGTAACAAAAGAAAGGATATTACTTTTTCCAACTTACTCTGTTTCAATGCTTAAAAGTCACAGAAAATCCACATTGTGAAAAATAAACTTTTTTTTTACTGATAGTAAGGCAAATATGCAAAATGGCTTTAAATTACCTGTTTAAATAATTTACTTCATTGGGAGAATTTGTATATTTGATTCCATTTTTGCACAATGTAACTTGTTCCAAGATTTCAATGATTGTATATTAATTTGATTAATTCATTTAATAGTATTTTTTTGAGGGCCTACTGTGTGCTAAGTGCTATTGAAGATATACTAGGACACAAAAATGAACAAAACAGACAAAAATCTCTACCCACATGTGGCTTTTGGGAGAGGGAAAAATAAAAAAGGTTAATAAGTAAAATACATAATTTGATAAATAGAGATCATTGCTTAGGAGATAAAACAGGGAAAGGAAATATTATGAATTTGTGGTTAAAATTTTAGATGGTTAGATACAGAAATTTCTGCAGTCATAAAGAGACATCACTGAAAGTCTTGACCTTTGCCTTGTCTTAGTCTATGAAGAACTCTACTGACCAACCCATGTACCCAAAGCTAGTCTGAAAAACAGCAGCTTTCTAAAGCCCTTGAATAGGCATTTCTTTAGACTGAAACTAAAGAAGAAAGAAAGCACATCTAATGATGCAGTTAAAAGATAGACCCTGTAAGGGGACATTCTATAATGAGATAGGAGAGAAGTTTTCTTTGTCTTCAGTGAGAGAGGCCCCGGGAGGAGAAGGTCAGCAGTAACAAAGGGGAGAAGAAAGCATATATTTTCTCTTGGTTCCTTTCATTTTTTGCTAATTTAAAAAATAAAAAGGTTAAATATGTTAAAGATTTAATGTAATGATTTTGACATGATGAATTCAGAATTACTCTTAAAAGTTAGAACATATTATCACTAACTGTGAAGAGCAATCTCCATTTTCCAATTTATAAAAAATTTCAGAGATTTCCAGGAGTAACTACTATAGTCTAGAAAACAGAGGAAGGACGTGAGTATATAAATAAAGGAATGGGTGGAAACTTCTGAGCAGTATTTTGGTGAAATATAATTTTTATAACTTCTTTAAACCTACTCCTATACTTAAAAAAACATTAAATATTGTTACTAAATTTATGAAATTTTACTTAGTTCCAATTATAAAGAATGCATAAACACATAAAACATAAATTTCAATGACTATGAGTTCTATTTTTTAGTTCAGAACTCAAGAGCTTTGGTATTATCTCTGTAGTATGGTAAATGCTGAAATGGGGGTGGGGTGCAGGTTTGTCAGATTCTGGATAGGGCAAAGGGGATGGATTTGATCTTGGTGATTGAGGGCCTGGGAATTCAAGTTGACTTCAGAGGGTGCACTTGGGCAACTTTTTAAAAATTTTATTTAAATAAATGGAAAATTGGCACATGATTGACTCAGAAAGAGTTCAAGCCTACCTCACATGCAATCTGTGGAGAGGGAGAATCCAATTTGATAACATTTGAGAGAGAAAATTTTACCAAAAATCACAAAGGGCCTTTCCCCTCTAAAAAGAGTTCTCTGGCAAAGCGCCTGCTTTCACATTAGCATCCTGCTCATGATGTTTTCTTTAGATAATTTACATTTTCTGCTTTTTTTTTCATTTCATAAGTTTCACTTAAAAGCACTTCTACAGCATTATTTATATTTTATCTTACTCTCATTATAGCAGTTCCTAAAATAAAATATACAAATGCTCCTAGGTTTTGCATATTCTTTTAATGCTACAGAATCCTGAGTACTGTTGATATGGTAATAAACAAATGAAAAATCCCATGAGGGGAAAAAATTGCAGAAACATAGGAATTTGGGAAGATACACTGGTGATACTTGTGCATTATTAATTTTAGATTTTTATGGGAAAGTACATCAACTGCCACTAAACTGTATATTCCTCTCTATAATTACTTTAAAGAGAGAAAAACTGACATAAACCCCAAATTCCACATATTGTGAAACCAAAAACTTGCTGCAGTTTTCCCTTATTACACTAATCTCAGATCTTCTCAATAAAATAAGTAAAGCAATCTATAGCTCCTTAATTGGTGGAAACTCTTGGTGTGTTTGTATAAAGTTCATTACTGTTCAGACATTTAATAAGCAAATGTCTTCTCAGCAACTCCAAATGGCTTCAGTTCCTATTGAACACAATTCTCTTTTCAAACCATTGATGTGAAATTATTCTGTTGACACTACCTATTGAGGAAAATTTTTAGTTGGAGGGAACTATGTCCAACATTTATCTCAATTGGTGGAATTTTTTTCATTTTATTTATTCTTCTTTTATTTTTTTATGTGAGAGGGAAAAAACAAAGTCAGATCAAATACATCTATAGAACAAAGTGGCAGGGTTCATACCAATGTACATGGATGGGAAGATTCTGCTCACTTGCTCTGAAAAGCCCTGATGCATTTTCCCATACACAGCCTTAACAGTGGATGCCTCAGATACTTTTTGCACAATGCCTAAGAAATGTGTTTCTCACCTGACTTGCAGTTTCCATGCTTTTTGGAACATAACTCTTAAACTTCTTTTTCTTAGTTCCTTTCCTTTTTTAAAAATATTAGGTAAATTTGAAATAAGTATGAGTGCAGTTCCTTGTTAGATTTGGAGGTGGAATAGTACCTTTTCATTCTTCCAAGTAAGTATTTGGAGAAGGGTCTGCACCTAGATTGCTTGGACTGACTTTTTATTCCAAGTTAAGTCATGATACCAGTTGAGTAAAGACACCCAGTAGCGCCCTTCTGAACTTTGCAGGGTTTCTCTTCCCTTTGGTGTTTGAAGTCAGTGCTTACTACCTAGCTATCATCCACTGGTCCTTTAGTCATTGTCCAGCCTGTCCATTGAGTATAGCCCCAGGATGGTGCCCCAGACCAGTCCATGGGCAGCACCCCTTTGTCCCTCTCATACGGATGGGACATGATTCCACAGGATTAGCCAACAATTATATGCTCTGAACTGACCAATTCAGTCAATTTACTGTGCAAAGTAAATTGATCCCTCAGAACAAAGGGTTCTGTCAGCAGGGAGCTACCTGAGAAAGCAGCATGCCTGTGTAAACAGTTCTGTCCTTGTCCCAGTGTGGAGTGGCCCTGCGCCATATGGTGCCACTATGAACTTATTAGCTGATGGATTAACTGATCTCTGCATTTGGGATCCCCAGTTTCCAGCTGTGAGAATGATTGATGGGCTAACTACTGCTCCAGTCTTGGAAGTTATTTCCTCCATTTAACAGAGTCAAGAAAGAAAATTGCCCCCTTTGTAAATGCTAATCTCACTACTCCTTCGAATACCCAACATAGCAATTTATTCAAGGCAAAATCTTAAAATTGGTATAGTGAACATCAAATGTATACTAATTAGCAATTTCTTTTGAAGGCTCCATCACTTATTAAGGGTCTCCTTTTCCATATGTTCATCATGCCCCACTTCATCCTTTAATTACAAAACAGCACTTTCAACTAATTGTGAGAAGGTATATTGTGTTGGGAATCTGTATTAAATGCTATACCTTCTGAGGCCTATTTAGGGTCACATTGAAGGCAGACAAGTAAGCAAGCAAAAAAGCTCACAACTGTTGTCTGCAATTTTAGGCATATTTGGGCATTGTTCAGGAAGGGCTTTTTATCTAAGATGGCAGTTATGACACTCATCAGTGGGCATTACAACAAGCAGTGGGTAGAAAGGGATTAATGTTAGGTTAGTAATTGGGATATTTTTTAGTTTGAGAGGAGCTCACATGAACCCAACAGATACATGAAAATATTACTTGCTAACAGCAATTTCTCTTTTTTTATGATTTAATTTAATTTTTTTATAAGTTTATTTTGATATCATTAATCTACAATTAAATGAGTAATATATTATGGTGATTACACTACCCCTTCATCACATGGTCCCCCCCCCCAACCCCATTACAGTCACTGTCCATCAGCATAGTGAGATGCCATAGAGTCACTACTTGTCCTCTCTGGGTTGTACTTGTAAAGGGAACACAGTTTTATAAGGATAATCATTTATTACTAGATTTAATGCCTAGTTATTTAAATGTATATATACCATAATTGTACCATAGAAAGGGGAATTTTGCAAAATACACCTGAATAATACTTAATAAATTCATCCTCTCTTGTGAAATGATGTTTTCCTTTATCCAAACTCAGAGTCTTTAAGCCATTCAGGTAACTCTAACCTTGATCCCCGATGATTTGCTTGTCACTTACAGTCTGGCATTGTCAATCTGGCTGCAATATTGGATGATAAAGAACTGGTAAACTCCTTTCTCTGGCCTTTTTTTCCACAGAATTTTCTAGACAATGTAATGGATATTCTTCTTTATGGTACTGGCACTCAGAATTGGTGAGAGTTTAGGATTCAGGTGTACTCAGTATACAAAATGAGGACTAAACTAAAGAAACCTTTCGATTAGGGCTGGGGAAAGCGTGGGTAAGAGATCCACATTTTTAAAGAGTTCATTTTTGGAATTGAGGATTAGATTGTCTCCATGGAAGCAAGATGCACAAAACTCTAGTGAACCCGTCATCTTCTGATAACAGTAGAACCCCATAAATACCCTAAGAAACCAGTTAGATCCATCCATTTTAAGTGAAGCCTCCTTTGAAGCAGTTTTCAAAAACATTCCTAAATTTGCAGCTGTTGAATGGAAGAGATGGGAAGAAAGTAAATGTCAAAATAGGTATAGACTGTTTTTATTCTCTTGAAAATAATTGCAAAGACTCTTCAGCTGCCTCTTTGTTGTTTGCTGTCTTCAGCCAAATGTCCTTGTTCAAACCAAAATTACCTCTCTTTATGGTGGTTATTAGCACTGTAATTTCTAAGCTCTCAGATTCAGAACCACCTAGCTTTTAGCCTGTGCTTTGGTGGGTTCCAACCAAGATTTGTCCAAGATTTTGGATCATGGTTTCTTTAAAGCTCTGTGACTTTGGGTAGATTTTGACCTTTCTGAGTCTCAGCTTCCTCCTCAGAGACTCATAAGCATAATCTTACATCACTTGAAAGGTTTGGGTTCCATGTGATATGCTGATAGTGAGCACACTGGTATGGCACGGAACAGAGATGAGGCCAAAACGTTCCTTTTTCTTTCTTTTCCTTCCTTTCATTCACTAAATTGCTTTGTTCACTTGATATTGTCAATTCTCTGTAACACATTCACCATTTAGCTTCCTTCTATGAGAAAAGAACTTGGGTATTTCTGTTCCTTAAAGTTAAAAGCATAAAGAACTTGTTAAAAATGGAAGGAAAATGAAAAATACCCTATTATCTTCTTTCAGGCAATACACAATTATACTAAATATTAATGTAGGGTGAGGTCAATCATTATTTTAAAATGACTTTCTGAAATTTGGTTGCTCTTTCTTTTAATAAACAGTTGAGTTTCCATACTGAAATTGTGGTATGTGCAAAGAGCAGAATTCATGTGAATATTGGAGTTAGAGAGATGATCACAATATTTATCAAAACTTGCTGTCAAAAGGAACTTGAAGTCATTTGTATAAACCTGGCAAATAATTGTCAGGTGAGAATTATCTCAGGTTTTTTTTTTTTTGTCTTGTGTAGGTCTAACAATCTTAAGTGTATGTTGAATTGGAGTTATATAGACTGTCAAGTAGACTCTCCCAAATATCTTCAAGTTCACTTGACAGTCACCTTATATTAGCTTTGGGTAACTGACTATAATAAATGCTTTTATTATAGGAGGTGTTACAATATTTTAAAAATTAGATTGGATTTAATTTGTTGGGATATTTAAGGTTGTAAGCTACAATTTGTACTTTGAAATCTTGTTTCTGATTATCCATGCTAATTGAGAGGTTTATCTGAAAATAGTGTATGGCAGATAAATTATTTATATTTGGTTGGAAAATAGAGTCTATCACTTTTCTATCAGGTTTATCTTTTTCTCTGCCTTCTCCTTTCCTATTTAGGCAATTCTCTTAGACAAATGTCAGCAAGCCCAATTTCCACCTCTGTATCAGATTACTCAAAGATGATTACATGTTTAATAATGATAAAAGTGGTACCAGATTTCAAAAATTTGCTCTTTGTATTTGCTGTTTATTCCCTGTGTCCTGTCCCAATAGAAGAAGTCATGAATGAGATGGAATTTAGGTTAAAGAACTTCCACCCCCAGTGTTTAGGGAATTTTATCCCTTGGAAAACCTATACCCAACTCTTCACCCTGACCTATTTTTTAATTGGTGATGACTTGAGGATAAGAAACCTATTTTATACATCTGTGTATATCAGGTCTTTGAAAAATAGTAAATATTCAATAAATGTGATTGAACAAAGGAGATAGTAAGATAGTAATGGCTTGTTAAAAGCATGGATATTTGTACTGTCAAATAGGAGATAGGATTCCCAAGTTCATCTGTAATCTATATCAGCCTTGTACATTAGTCAGAGCTATATATTTTGAGTTTTTGAACTGTGACTTTTAGAGAGTGGAGTCCATAACTCACATGTCTTCTCATCTTCTCCAAACATATACCAGACAAAGATTGAGTTGCAGAGCATCACTGACTCTATATGGGCTTCTTCACAAAATTTTTATCTGATCCTCTGTCATTACACTTACCTTTGTGTATGTGGGTGTGTAGGTGGCAGGAGTGGAGTATGGGTAGATAGGTAATTAGGTGAAGAATCGTTCCCTTCAAAAGTTGATTGAGTTTACATCAGTTCATTTTGATATTATAGAATGTAACAAAAGCTTTGAGATTAGCTTAGTCTTATCCCTTATGAGTTCACAAAAGCTACACTTCATATCTCCTAAAGGCTACATTTGGAACCAGTATTAACTCCTTAGTTTTGCATAAATTCTTCAAGTGTTTGGACTTTAAAATTTTACAGTTCAAGGGTTGCTACTGGATATTGTTTGTCTTCATGACACTAATAATGCCCCCATGGTTAAAGTGTTATATTTTAAGTGATATATATATTCATAGTACAAAATGTCAAGTATCTATGTCAACATCAGAAATTTTTCCAGTTTTAAAAACCTTTACAAGTTTATATACTGAAGTTTTTTTTGAGAGAAAAGAATCTGTTTCAGTACTATTTTGTATTTCCTAAAAACACATCAATCACACCTGGGGAAAAAAGGCAGACAATGGTTGTAAGAGAATTAAGTGTTTACCTTTTATCTGCAATAATGTGGGTAATATACAAGTACACAACCAATAGTTGACTAACATTAAAATTCCTTCTCAATCACAAATATAGAAATGCTTTACAAAGAAGGTGAACAGTACTTTGTTGTTGGTATTTGGCATTGTTTTCATATAGAAAATAAATGGTCCTTAAGAATAACAAATCAGAAATATGCCTGTTTGTCAGTAAGTAACATTATCAGTGAGAAAGATTACCTAAGGAATGAAACATGTATGAGATTCCAGCATTTTAAGTTTAATGGAAATTTTGAAATTTACTCCTAAAATTTCTAAGAGTAAATACAAAATTACCTAATGAAAGGATTAGTAATATTAGAAATATACTAGAGACTATTCTGAAGTTAGGGGATGGATCAAAACTAGCATTTCTAACTAGACACTTTATAGGTATTTTTGTCTTCTTTTTTGAAAGAACATGGCAGTTCTTCTCCCCTTTCAATATGTGTTATGACAGTAGCCCCATCTAAAAGAGTAGAGATGTTTTCCATTCATTTGGATCAAAACCAGTACTGAAACATTTTTAGAGTAACTCTTTTGCACATTTCTTTTAGACTAGAGATTGAGGAAAGAAGCATGAAAATTGTATACTTTTGTTTTTTATTCAGAACTGTCTTGAAAGACTTCAAATACTTTATTTTTATTTTACATAATGGCAGTTGGACTAACAACCCATATGCCAAGTCAAAATCTGAAGCAATTTGAAATGACTGAGATTTTAAATCTCAAACATAACTGTTTATAATGGAAATGCAAACATAATAGTCCATGATGGAAATTCAGTCACCATAGTCAGGTGGATGGTGATGCTGCAATAGGAAATGTAATTAAGTTGTCTATCAGAGATTTGGCTAATCATTAACTGGGAGCCTTATGTGCTATCATTTTTAAAATTAAGTCTTTCCTTAATCATCCTTAGGTATTTTATTTTCAGATAGAACTTTGTGCTGACCAAACTTGCTTCTGATTTCCCTTAATTACTAATGCTGCAAAGATGTTGCATGTTTTCCAGGCTCTGTTACAACCAACTTTCAAATCAATTTAGGCATCTCAAAAGCATTTCTAAAATACCAGATGCTCTGTCAGCTGCACAAAACAATGTGCTAATAATTATATTTCTCTTTCTTAGAGCAGATCAAAGCCAGAGATGAAGTGACATACACCTAAGATATTCAGATTCTGGCTTGAAGGTCAATTGGATCTGCCGACATATGTTGCTGATTTTGTAACATGAAAGCCAGCTAAAAAGAACAGATCAGTGAAACGCATGTACTCCGTATTCTTAATTTCAGCCCTATCCAAATGTTTACAGAATAGTTTGAAGAGGTTTGCAGTTTCTTGTTATCAGTCTTCTTAAAGCTTGGCAAACCTTTAATAACAAGTCTATCAACAACCCACCAGGGATTTGATTTTAGTCTTACAGTGTTTGAATTTTTATGTTTTTTGAACAATTTTTAATTGGATGCACCAAGACCTTTCCTGATCTGTTGCCCATATTGCCTGATGGAATTGTAGTATGCACACTCAACTTGAAAAGGCAATGGCAGCTGGGGAAAACTAACACTTTTGTAAGCCAAGAAGAGGGCAGGCGGACAGGCAAGTGACAAGATTCCCCTCAAAGTAGCTTTAGTGTGGGTGCTTTGAGCCATACAGAAAAAGTACACTTCACTAATCACTACCTTGCATTTGTGTTATGTTTCCATGATTTAACTTAAAACATTGGAACAAGGAGACAAGTGCTGTTCAAAAGCCAGAGTACCTCAGCTAAACCAAAACTGTGGATCAGATTCGCATCTGTCAACTACATAGCACATTTGAAATTGCACTTAAAAAGGAAAGAACAATATGGCAGCAGTTACCCTCTCTTAGTTCTACACACCAATGTGAGATTAGTTTTATCATGTTTTTCAAATATCAAAACCTTCAAGGATTTCCCTCTACTCTTATAGTAAAATGCCAACCCTACATTGTGTTTCAAAGTCCTCTCCAATATGGTGCTACCCTACATGTCCAGTTCTACAAGGGGGTCAGCGTTCTGAAGCCAGAATATCTCAGTTCAGATTCCAATTCCATCACTTACCAAGCTGTGTCACCTTGCTTAACCTCTGTGGGTCTCTGTTTTCTGTTCTATAAAATGGGAATTAAAATAGTGTCTATATATGGTTGTTAGGAAGATTAAACAAGTTAATTAGGTGAACATTCTTAAACCATGCTTATCACCTAGTGAGAATAACACTGTATAAATGCCCAAATAAATGAAGGATATCCCACTATAGTACAGCACAAGTTATGTTCCTTCCCCTCTCTGACACTCTACTCACAGTCTTCTTCCCACTTAAAATTCTTTATAAGGTCAGAAATGGAAGTAGTCAAGAACCAAAATGCTAACTATCATGGAAATTACTAGTGTGGGGATTAGGTTATCTTTTCAGAATGTTCTGCTCAGAATTCCCCAGCCCTTTTCAGCCTCTACACATTTGCTTTCTTGGTTCTCCATCTCTGGTGTGCCTTTTCCTCTCCTGTTTACTCAAAACCTACTCGTCTTTCAAAGTTAGGATCGAATTCTCTATGATGCCTTTCAAGAATGCTTTGGGCTTACTCACATTTTTTTTGTGTGTGGTTTGTTTGTTTTTATGAACTTTATCTCCTATTGTGTTTCCCATTTTGGGGGTCCTTAATACACTGATTTGTTTTGTAAATTAGTATTTGCTTGCATATTGATCCTGTTTCTGCCAAATATATGGATAGCTTGTCAAAGACAGGGGCAGATAACTTCTTTTATGTCTCCTATGCAGCTAAGCCTAAAGAAAGTGGTCAATAAGTTCTTTTGAATAGAATTTAATAAAGTCAGTTAATGTCTCTTCTTTTAGTCCTCTCTGCAGAACTAGTTACTCAAAATAAAAGGTTTTAAAAAAGAGCAATGGAACACTGAAAAATATCAGGATGAGAAACAAAAACTGTAACAAAGCCAAGGTAGATTTTCACAAACTGAAATGAAAAATGATGGCCCTTCCTCTGAGTCATTCTCCAATTTACTTCACATATGTAAAGTATATTTACAAGCAAGCAAAGCTGACACAAAGAATCTCTTAATGATTTAAGACCAGATGACCACAGTGAGTTAGTGCCAGGTCCTCTGTCCTTTGGTGCTCAGTCAGTGCACCTTTATATACATGCCATGGATTAAATTGAGAAAAGGATTATCCAGTGTGGTTCAGTCTACAGATTTGTTAACATATATATATATATTTATAGAGTTAGAAATTAGATAGCAAAATTTCCCCCAATTTCTATGAGTAACTGCTATCAGAAAACTATTATTTTCTGGAACTCAGCATTTTAGGCATGATTTGAGCCTTTAGCCCTTGATGAAAAAACAGTGATCTTATTCTTGAATTTTGACGCCAGGCTACTTGGCACATGTTCTTATTTTTTGGCTGTTCACAGTTTATGCTAATTATATTTATATTAAATTTGTCCAAATTTCACTTGTCATCCAATAGTAATACTTGGCTATCTTGGCAGCATTTTAGTGCACATTTAGCCAAGAAGAATTGAATTATAGCCAGTGTCATTTTGATGCCAGCAAAGCTATATAACAGCAACTAATCTGGGGTGATCATATCTGTATATTTAATATGAAGTATAGATCACATGTGGATGCTTGACTTCTGATGCCATTATGTGAGTTTTGAAATAAGTTGAGGTTCCTTGTAGGAATATACAATGACCTCCTCAGTTGAATATTCATTGACTTTTCTCAACATGTAAAAATCTCTTTTCCCTTAATTTCCCTGACTCTCCCCTCGCTAGGTCCATCTCTGGTGTCTCTCCTCACTCCTTTTCCAAATTTTAGTTCTTAGCCCTCCATTCAGTTTTCTTTGTAGCTTCTCATATTTCATCTCAGTCATTCTAGTGGTTTGAATTACTACCCCTACATGGATGACTCTGAACTCTATTCCTCAGCCTTTAAAATTATTTCAAAATTCCAATGAGTGTACCTCCAAAGCACTGCTAGACATTTCCTCTTGGATGATCTCCCTTTACATCAAGTCTAATGTATTTTAACCTGAATTAATCATATCCCTGAAATTGTCTCTGCTTCTTAATTTTCTTACATTATCTTTCCCATTCACTAGGAAACAACCTTCAGAGTCTCTTTTGTCTCCTTTCCTCTCCTGACCCCATGTAGTACTTCCTGTTTGATCTTGATATCTTCAAAGTTCATCCCTTCCTTCTGGCACTATCTTTCCCATTTCTACAACTGAATTGGCACTGTAGCCCAGTGACCGTAACTACACATAATACCTGGGGAATTTTTAGAGCTTCATATGCCCAGCATCACCCAGACTAAATGTAACAGACTCTCAGGGGGAGGGTACAAAGCATTGAGGGTGATATTCACAGAATTTGACAAGTGACATGATAGAATACCAACCAAATCAGAATTACTTTGCTGACCAATCAGCATGGACACTGTGCAAAAATAACAGAATGACTCAAAATACCAGCTAACTATCAGCTCTGCCAGTGTCCATATTTTTAAAAATCTCAAGTCAGTCTAATGAATCACTAATTTACAAAATAAATGCTATATTCCTGACCCTGACAATCAAGGCTCTATAATATGGCCAAATCTCCTTTTAGAAAGTTACTGCCTCTAACCTTTATATGACAAGCTTGCTTTAGTCATATGCTCCTATCCACTAAAACATGCCTTGAACATTGACATTACCTTGCTTTTACTTATAGAGTGGGCTGACTGTGACAGAGTATAGCTTTGCCTTACTTCATTTTAATGAAGGAATTAACAGGGAATAGAACAAACAACATAGGCCATTAACACTTAACCAGTCCCATGGCAATTTACAGTGTTTGTGATTTTTTTTTAGGCCATCTATGTTTGCTGAATAGCACTGAATTCCAATGAATGATGGAATGTCATGATAATGGAATAAAGGGGAGCCTAAGTGGGATTTTCAACTTTTGTCTGTGGTGGGAAAAAACGCTGAAGGAAAAAGAGGGACCGTACATGTCTAGTAAGCATTATACTCTTGATCTTTTTAGAAGCACTTGTTTTATGAATGTCTTAATTGCCTTTGATGAAGTTATATTTCCTTCTTTTATATAATATGAGGACACGTTGACTAAAAACATTAACTGGAGTGGGTTCAAAAAGGAATAATCTCAAGAATTATGGAAAGTAATTCCGGTGTTCCAACTCCATGGAGCTCTTTCCCACCATCCCCATACCCTGCCCCCACCACCACCACCCATGGCATTTCTAGTGTCCTTGGCCACTTCTTTCGTATCTAACATCTACAACAAAAATGCTAAAAAGTAATGGATATGATTTAGGGACTAATAAAATTTTATCTAATCTATGTCTTATTCATAGGAGGACTCAGAGGACACATAAAGGGCACTGGTATAGGGATGACTAATCACTGTCAGCTGGACTTATGGCTACATGAGGCATAATTCCCACATATATATACATATGGTAAGACTATGTTTAGTTTTCTAAGAAGCCAACAAACTGTCTTCTAAAGAGACATTTTGCACTCCCACCAGCAATGAATGGGAGTCACGGTTGCTGTACATTTGGCCACCCTCATTTTCCATTATGGGCGTTTAAGTCAGAGAAAGCCAGTGAGATGTTAGTAGAATTCTGTTTGGTGAGAGGTTTCCATGATATCTTCTGCTTTCCATGTGCTCCTTTCCCCTCTTACTGTTCATTAAGTGCTTGTGGTATCTTGCATATATTAGCCATATCGCAGTCACAATCATGAATTGGCTAGCATAAGAACAACGGGGCAAGGATAACAGAGCAGGACAGAGTCAACTTGGAATCTTGTTGATAGTATTAATTCATAGTTCAGTAGCTTCCCCAGCCTGACACTGTCTACCTTTGGAATTCTTTTTAAAGAAAAATAAACCTTCATTTATTTAAGTCACAATAGTCAGTTTTTCAGTTTTTGTGAGAGAATGTACTCCTGACTCATTAGTGGGGAATACCAACAACCAGAGATACTCTTCACTGTCTTGATTTGAATGTTGATGATAAGGTTTATTAAATATATACATCAATTAAATTCAATTTGATGTTTACTAAATATTGTGGAATCATGAATTTTGTGGGTCAGGAGCAATCTAGACTCACTTACTAAGTCAGGAAGCATACTTGTCAAACTCAGTTTGGTATACAGAACAAAGCATTCAGAAATTCTGAGAACAAAGCTCACTGGAAGGGAAAGGCCAGCAGTGAAATATGAGAATTTAAAGGACAGTGTTGTGGATCTCTTTTGGAAAGCATTTATTGCCTAGGGAAATCCCACAAGAGGAAAGTTGGAGATAATGAAAATTAGTATTTATTGAGTCATTGAGTTATGTAGTGGATATAATAATTTCATTTTATCTTCACAACAACTTATAAATATTCTTACCCTATTTTACATGGTAAGAAATTGAGGCCCAGAGAAACTAAGATACGTATCCAAATACACAGTTAGCGAATGCTAGAAAGGGATTAACATCCAAGTCTGTGTGCAGAGTCCATGATTAACTCTGTTACCATAAGCTGCCTTGAAAATGCAGAAGCCAGTAGTTAACACTAAGAAGTTTGTCAGTAGTATGGCTCTAGTAACCAGAATGGTGTGTTGGAAAAAGTTCAAGGCACAAAGAAACTGGCAAGGTTAAGGCATAGACCTGCTCCATGGGACCATCTTCCTAAACAGGTTATAAGGAAAGGGACTCAGGCACAAAGTCCAAGCAGATATATAGCCCACATTATACTAGGCCCAGATCTCCAGAAAAAAATTTCAATTTAAATCAAATAATATTTTGAGCATTTTCTATGTGCTTAGCACCTTTCAGCACATTATGAACATAACAAAGTACAAGCCACTATCTCTGTCCTCAAGGAATTCACAGTCTAATATGGACTCAAGAAAGTTGACAGGCAATTACAATGCTGTTTAATACCTCTTCGGAGAAGATAATGGTAGAAGTAGGTTGTTATGGAAGAACATGGGGGTATCTAACTCAGGCATTGGAAGTCAGTGAAGGCTTCCTAGGGATAGGTGAGGTTTAAGCTGAGAACAGAAAGACAAGTTGGGGCTAGACAGGTTGGGAGGAGGAAGAGGAACTTAGGCAGGACCAGCGGTGTGTGCAGAAGTCCCAAGGCAAAAGAGAACATGGTGTGTTCAGGAAGCTGCAAAAGGCTGAGTCCCACTGAAGCCAAAAGTGTGAGGGAAGAGTGGTGAGATGAGGTGAGTAAAGTAAGCAGAGACTGTAGAAAGAAAAACTGGCTTGTTATGCTAAGATATTTGGTCTTTATTGTGTGGGCAATGGGGAGTCATTAGTGGGTTTTTTAAAAAGAGAATGATGTGACCGTATTTTTATTTGAAAATATTATTTTCATTAGAAGGCAAAGAATGTCTTAGAGACAATCAGGAGAACCATTTTGGAGGCAAGATTATAGGCAATAAGTGAGGTAGAGGTGATGATGAAATAGTTACAATGAAGATGGAAGATTGGATTAAAATCTAAAGCTACAAATGAAGTAAAGTTAGCAGGACTCAGTGGGTGAAGAGGGACAGAATTTGTGGTCATCATTAATTTTCAAAAGGAGCTTTTTTTCTGTTAATATCAGAGAACGCTGAGCATATTTCAATTCTGTTGACAATGAGCCAGTAATAAGTAGAAGAGATAACAAGTAGAGCAAAGTCCTTGAGGAGGAAGAAGGACGAATGGGTTTTAGTTCAGATGGAGAGGTTAGTTTTCTTTATTTCTAGATGAGGGACAGCATTTCCTTTATGGCAGGCGAGGATAGGGTTCACATCTGAGAGCTAGCAAGAACCCAGACTCCAGACTGCAGGCCCCGGGAAAGGAAGGGATTGGCAAGTGTAGAAGGAGAAGATGGCTATGTTACCTTCCCTAGAAAGGTACTTGAGTACCTGCCCACTTACCTGTGCTTATGCTGGTAGAGTTCTTGCTTGGAAATGTCTACTGTCTTTGCTATGGAGGTTATATTCTAAGAACAAAGAGGAAGTTTTGAGGGAAATGGAGATGGTTTAATAACTACCAATAGGCATAAGAGAGAGAATTGACTATGAGAATAAAAAGATTGCCAGGCACTGTTAAATCCCAATTAGTTGGAAATGATAACTTTTAGGTTCACCAGTCTTTGCCATTGTGTGCCTCTGTCCAGAAGCATGTGGCTGCCATGATGTGAGGGCAGGAAGGCTGACAACTAAATCTCAGGTCAGGGTTTTACCAAACAGAGCAATGACAGGGCAAAGAAACTGTGATCAAAGAGTAAGGATGTTAAAATCTTAAATTTTAGGGAACTCTGTCTTCCAGATGTTGACAAGGTCCAAGGGATGAATGTATAAGACAGCTGGTGAGGTGAGGTAGATGTGAGGACCTTTGGAAATGAAGAGGTCAAGGTTTGGGGTTTGTTTAGAAAATGCATATCTTACTCTGTAGATGAACACCTGTGCCAGAAACTCTGCTTTACATACATGACATCAACTGGAAATTAGAATTTACAACCCACCTATGAATAAAGTACTTTTATCTCAATTTTCATATAAAAAATGGAATCTTAGAAAGTTTGAATAACTTGTACAAAGTCACACAGATATTAACAGTAATAATAATTATTTTATAGCAATTCACTTCATATTATCTGGCATTGTATTAAGTACTTTATGTTCTGAGTGCTTAGAAAATTATTTATTATTATTATCACCATGCTAGAGAGGACTCAGAGAAAATTTCCATAACTAAGGCAATGGCTACTAAATGGCAAGAGCTTGGAACATAGAGGAAGCATAAGAAATAGGTTATGAACCAAATTCAGCATTACTCCAAAGCCCATGTTTTAGCCACCCAGCAATAGTATCTATTAATGGCATTCAGAATACTTTTTATTCAAGAGATTCTGAAAAATCCCTTCCAAGAATATTAGTAATAAAGATTTTAATCTGTGCAAGATTAAAATATTAAGCATACTCAAATAGATGAAACTAAAATTCTCACTGTAAAAACATGAAACAAAACACAACATTTGAGCCTAGTGGAGGAAGGAGGAAGGAGAGGCAGAGGTATGAAGGAAAATGAGATGAAAGTCAGAAATCATTGGGGAGATCTCTTTGTTAATTTTTCCTTTGATGTAGCAACAGATTTTCCCTACAGCATTAAAGGTAAGAGCTGGATTCCTTATGAGCATGGCTGCTTTTCTTTTTTAAAGCCAACAACTGAAATGCAACGATTTTGCAAGAAGAAATGCACAATTTTGTGTAGTTACTCCCATTACTATACAGCTGAATTCCTAGGAAGGAGGGAGCCAGCAGCTTCTCTGATAATCAGCCACCACTCTTTCCCAGTAGTACAGGCAGACCCTCCTGTGACCACTTCATGAGCAGGACACTAGCTTCCATTTCCTTTCTCTTCAATAGTTACTACCCTTTCTTCTACAACTACTAATTAAAATCTGCATAAGGACAAAGGAAAGGGGCATAAAGAACTAAAAGCAGTATTTCTCTTGACTCACTAGTTGTGTGTTATGTTTACATTTAATAAAGGGGCACAAGAGAATGACAATATCTAAATGTTTCTTTTTGAGACTAGACTTGCTTCAATGACAGTGACCACAACTTTTTATTTATAAGTAACATTAACAGAAAATGGGAACCCAAATATTGAAGAACCATTGTAAGCACAATGTTTTCCTTCCAACTTAAATAAATACAGTTTAAGGAAAATAAAAACCTGTATGATTGAGTTTAGAGCCTTCTCTATCACATGTCATTTGACTTCCCTTAGCCTCGGTCTCTTTTTCAATATAGATAATAACTACCTTCAGAGAACCATTATACTAAACAAATCATTATAATGAAAAAGATAATGTATATGAATAACCTGGGACATGATATAGAAAACTAGCCCATTATAATTCTCTACTTTATTTGGAAACATGTATCTTTATACCTGGGCACTGAGATTATATTTTCTAGGTACCTGGTGCTATGAACAGTGTAAACAGCTATAGTCACTCAGGATGCTCAGCTTTTTACAAAAACATGATTTCACACTTGATTCCTTGTGGAGCAAATGAATATTACATTCACTAAAAGGTGAAGTTGGAAAAGTTTCTTTCCAGTCCAGATGTTCAAAGTGCACAGTGTATGTAGATTATTACTATTTTCCTTTTTCTCTGCAAAGGTCTGGATTTTTTAAAAAATAAGAATGAATAGTGCCAGGAAGCAACGTCTAATTCAAGTTACTAAAAAAGTCACAGCTAAATAAGAGTATCATTGTTCAAATATGTACCTTTGTCAGCAACAGCCTTGGTGATTTTTTGATGCATTAAGGGAGGGGAAAGTAGGGAGAACTTTGTCTCCTTGGAGATATACATGACTTGGACATTTAACTAAAACTCTAGTTGGTGGAATATTGGCTTTCTTAAATTCTTCTAATTAATTTTAATTTAGTTACATCAAAACAAAAAATGGCCTCAGGAACATCTAGTTTGTGGGCTGAATTCAGCCCAGAAATATGTTTTGTTTAGACAGCACAGATTTTACAGGTTGGAGAGTGGATGTACCCTTGCGACAAGTGTATACTGTCCACAACCATAAGCCCCCACCTCTCTACACCCTGTCTTACACCTGTGTGGTACCTTAGCTACTTCACTCATTCATGTAAATACCCAGGTTCCAGTGGGCATTGGAGTTTGGGGCTTCTGATTCATGGAAAGGAAGAAATAAGAAATAACCCAGGTGTTTATTTTTGCATAACCCTATCATTGTAGAGTGGGAAGAAAGTTCCATTTTTATTATGAACACATGCTATGAATGCTGGTTACATTCTTTGACTTTAAAAAAGGTTTGCCACTAAAGTAATCTAAATAGGGACTAGTTTTTTCAACAAATCCTCTTTAAGTAAGCAATCAAACAGAAAATAAAGGGCTGCTGGATATTCAATTAGAGAGAGAGAAAATTCCTGTCAACATTACTAAAGAAGGGAAAAAAGGCAAATCTGGCAGGTCGAGGCTTTCTACTCAATGCCCATGTGATTGCCCACAAAGCTCCTTGATCTGGTGCTGGCTACAGCACATCTTCCTATTTGCACATGCATGGAAACACTTTTTGTTGAAGCTACTTGACAACATTTAATGTTTATTATTTACTTGTCATTCTGAGAAACCATACACAGACTGTTTCAGTTACACCTAATGACAGTTTTTCTTCATTATACCGTTTAGTGTTCTTTTTATTTAGCTTTTGTTATTGTTTAACAAATCCTTTCATTTTTTGGAATTGTAGACAAGTTTGAAATGTGAGTGCACCCGTAAGACAAACACACATCATTACCTTTCCCCCTCCTGGTGTGCAGCCCTTTGTGAGCACAGATGCTCATGCATGGGTAATGGGGAACCGGGGAAGGATGGCTTCAGAATGTCCATGGATTTCATGGCTATTTCTTTGAGAGGATTTCTCCTGATAAGATGGGAGCTGTGGGATAGAGCTACGAGGTGGTCCACAAAGTGCAAGGTGATAATAAAACTTCAGCAAGGGTATTTCTAAGACTATAAAGCCCCTGAGAAGATCTAGCACTTAGTTCATTTTCCTCTCAGTCCTTTAGCCAGGAAAATTACACTGATTTATGAGGAGAAAGTAATCGCCCATGGAAAATCTGAATATACACTTTATACCCCATCCCTACTTCAAATTAGCTAAAAATTGGGAGGTAGAGGAATGAATATTTTACTTGGGATTTGTTATTAATTTACATAACAAATAATGAAGAGTACTGACCATATTTCACTTACTTCTGCCTCTGTATCACAACAGGACTGGCAAAATAAAGGAGCTGGTAGCTTTTGTCCACCTGCCTTATAGAATGTTTTATGTTCTAGGTCCCATGCTAAAATCCATTATGCTACATGATGAAATGGATGTAAGCCAGGATGCTATACTCTTGGTGTCCAAAAGAAGGTCATGGTACCCAAAGAAAAAGTTAAAAATACACTTCACAGATAATTTGGTACCCACGTAGAATCAAGGAAATATTGACATTGGTAGTTAAAAATTGTAACTGTTGAACTGGAGAAATTTGAGATAGAATAATAATGGTACGTTGCTGGCAGTTTCCTGTACACAGTAGCTAAGTTTGGGGCAATAACTAGGGCTTCCATAACAACTTGTACATGTAATGACTCAGAAGAAGGCATATCTCTAGGGAAGGTAAAGCTACAGAAGAAACTGAATCCCAAGTCCAACAGGGGCTTTGTGATGTCAGGAGAAGCATATGGCGGAGGTGCTAGGATCACATAGCTATCTTCAGTCCATGGGTGATGCCAGGGGATTTCATCAAAAGCAAATTGAAACTACAATCTGGCTAAAAGTGAATATTCCTAGCCATTAGTTATTTCATGTATTGCTAATTTGCATGAGCCATGGGAGCAGATTTGTCACTTCATGAGTCTTTGAGCAGTTTGGTTTCTGTTTAGTTTTAGTTACCTATTTTCTCAATTGTGCTTCCTTTTTTTCTAATTAATTATCAGTCTACTTAGACTTGCTCTGATGTCTTACTATCTTCATGATTTTTTTAAAAGAAATTAGAAATTGTTGGCAGATGAATGTTCCCAAATATAAGTTAATATTCTTACAAATTTTACATACTTACAGGTGATATTAAAACTTAAAAAAATAATTTCAAATAGGGTCAGTAATGCTCCTCCCACAGGATCAGGGAATCCCAACAGTGAAATCTCTGTGGTGTGGGTGGCCAATGGAAAAGAAGCCAATGAGGAATGGAGGACAAGCCAAAGAAAATGTGCCTCTCATGAGTCATGGGACCTGTGGTCAGAGAGGAACTGTGGTGGCTTCTGAAGACCTCATGGATGTATCCACAAAAAAAAAGTGTACTTTCAACATAGTCTGGCCCAGAGAGTGGGAAAGCAGGATACTACTTTACTACCCACCGCAAATACGAGCCATTCCATTTATTTCCTTGATCTTTCTCCTCCCATTACCCTGTAACCCAGATGAGATCATGAGAGCAGCTAATGAGGTGAGGAGTAGGTGAGTAGAGAATGCAAGTGGCTTGCCAAATGCACTAAAGAGAAGGAAAAGTCTTCTTTTTAAATGAAGATTGAAGGACTGCTTTATATCTTGAACTCTTAACATTTTACATTTCTGAAAAAAGACTTTATGACTTAAAATGACTGTAAAATTTTCTTATACTTGAGTGTGAGAAGAGGAGTCATGGGGCTTCTGGAGTGTTCACACAGTGCATTTCCACTCACTAAATAATATGTCTAGGGACTGCAGGAAACAACATACATTTAATGATATGTGCATTTAACATATTGATTTACATGTAATTAAAATCTTCCTCAAACTGGCTTAAACAAAGGGTATTTATTGGGTTATGTGACTAAAGAGTACAGAGGTTGGGTTGACAGCAGTTAAGGTTCAACCCTTCTGTTGGCTTCCTGGTGGTAAGATGTTTGCCAAAAGTACCCAAAGCTATATACTTCCTGTTTCCTGCCTAGCTGGTAAAGAGAGTTTCTTTGCCTTGCCATACATAACAAAAGTCCTGAGATTCACTCTGGTTCAAACTACCCATAAAACTGTCTCTGTGGCCAGGCATTAGATGTCTTGATTGCTTAGCTTTAGATTACATGCCAAAGGCTATGATCGTCTTTCCTGGAACCACCCAGGCCCCACATGGAAATCTTTGCATTGGCAAAGGGGAGGTAAATGATTAATGTATTGCAGAGATACTAAATATTCCTGTTAAAATCTTTAATCATCAGAGCAACTTTGTCAGTTAGGTAATATTATTACTCCGTTTTTCAGATGGGAATGATTTCCAAGGATAAATAGCATATAAGTAGTGATTCGAGAATCAAGTCCATGTCATTCTGATTTTGCACCTGAAAATTATTCTATTTTACTACACTGCTTATGTAGCACAAATTAAACACATATAGATTATCTGATCTATACCAGGAAAGGATTTTAAGTTTTGTCTTCCATAAATTTCAGGTTGTAAAGGAATCTGCTGGGAAGCTTAGGAATCTTGAAATGATAAATATATAACTGTCTCTTCTAAGAACTGAAAACTTTATCAATCATTGATAAGAAGTTTTGCTTAAGTTTTGGGAAACTATAAAAAGGTTATTTTTCTTGTTTATGGAAATCTCAGAAGAAATACATGTACCTTGAGAGCAAAACTCCTTTTGATTTTAGAATTATCTAGTCACCCCAAATGCCATATGTAACAAGTGTGCTTTGTTTTTTTTTTAATATAGTTTGCACTGTGTATGGCAGGGTTAAAGCTTAGGTAGTGAAAGAAAAGAGAGGATTCTAATAGCCAAATTGACTGGAGAATTCATGAGCTGTTAGTATTATGAATGGAAGCTACTACCTGAAAAAATATTGCTACAGGAGGTTTAGACTGGGACATTAAAACAAATCATTGTCCTGGGCATTGGAGTTAAGTAAGGGGGCATTATAATGAAGTTTCATTGTCTCAAATCTGTGGGAAATAGATATTTCAGGGCTATGAGCTCATAAGCATTAATACTGTAGGACTGTACCTTGATGAGACTCCTTTGGGGAAAAGGAAACTGAGCAAATTATGCTCGTGGTACACTGGCATATCTTATAACCCACTTATTTTTTTAGAAATGTTTAATACTGTTAATTTACTTAAATGCCAGGGGAGACAGATGCTCAGAGATTTTCCAATTGCCCAAAGAGTTATATTCTAAAACTGGAAACCCCAGGTGGTCCCACCTCAATTCTGAATGGCAGAAGAGTCTTGCTGCTCTTTTCTTCCTTTATCCAGCAGAGCTGAGAAAGGCTAAAATACTTGGTCACTTTTTTTCCATCCAGCTCTTGCCTTGCTTCCCAGGATTCATGTCAGACAAGATCCAAATTGAGTGGCTGAACAATGATAACAGGGGCTTCAGAAAAATCAGGATGGGTTCTCTTACATTTAACAGCCTCCTCACAGCTGAATTTGTGAATTAGCACTGAAGCAGAGGTAATTAAGCCTACAAAATAAATAGAATTCCAATGCTTATTTTAATCAAATTTCTTTCAAGAGGAGCTTCACTTCTTATTTCTTTAATTCCTCTCTCTTCCCAACAAGAAAAGGAAATAAGAAAAATGACTTTATTATTATATCATCTATATTCCACTTTATAAATGTTACTACAAATACTGTTAATGTAAGTCTGGGAAACTGATGAAGTAATAGATTTTAAATTCTGTGAGAAATAATAGAGTTTGTTCTGCCTCTGTAGGCAAGTTACAATCATCCCAAAATATCAGTCTTAGGGTACTCAATGTCTTCAGGCCCTTTAAAACTAATATCCTTTTAGAGACACAGACATATTTACTGAAATACATAACACAGCAAAGTTCTTTGCCTTGCTTTACACCCTGGTGTGTGATAAATTTTGTGGGCTGTAGAAAAAGCCAGTCCCCTCATTTCTCAGAGGATTTAGTTCAGTACCAGAATGTCATTGGAATTTTAGTACTTGATATTTTGGCCTTTGGAATGACTGTTTTTTTTGTAGACTACATAATGTAAATGACTCTGAAATGTTATTAATATCTTTTAACCATTTCCTATAATTATTTAAATAACTTAAAGAAAAATTCCCATTTTAAAAGATCACCTTTCTGGTGAGGGACAATTTATAGCTGATGTGTAACTCAGGAGGAAGTCAAGAGAGCAACCACCAAGAGGAATGAGATAGTCAAAGTTTCTCCAAACTAGCACATAAAAGGATTTTGGGGGAACTATACTTGGCAGTAAAAGATCACAGGGTTAGTCATACTGCACTGGGTGCACCAGCTCCATCATTCTTTCTCCTGAGAGAAAGACCTAGTGTTTTATAGGGTAAAGGACAGCCTCAGGATGTGTTTCAACAGTTGTTTCCTTAAAGGGCAATGATTATTTGAAAAAATTTGAGGTGAGAACATGGTGGTAGTGGCAAACAGAAAAAAAAATCTACTGAGTCATCAAGTAGATTTTAGTTTTTTTAGTTATGAATATTAGGGCAAGAAGAAATCAAGTCCTCCATCATTTTTAGATATAGAAATGACCACTTTTTTTCCCTCAGAATCTTAGAAAGTATTTCAATAGGAAATGCCTCTCCATTTTCATCAGCTACTGTAAACTATCAAAATGTAATAGGGAGTTGCTCTCCAATGGGCAAAAAGTTTGTTAAGGAAGATAAATAAGTTCTTGAGATCTGTTGTATAATATGTGCCTAAAGTTAACACTCTATTGTACACTGGAAATTTTAGAGGATGGATCTCATGTTACATGTTCTTACCACAATAAGGAAGAGAGAGAGAAAGGAAGAAGAAAGGAAGGGAGGGAGGGAAGGAGGAAAGAAGGAAAGGGGAAAAGAAAGAGCAACAACAACAGTAATGTTCTGCAAAGTGGAGCTCACTCTTGTTTTTATTTCTTATTTATTTTTATTTTTTATTAAGGTATTATTGATAAACCTTCTTATGAAAGTTTCACATGAAAAACAATGTGGTTACTACATTTACCCATATTATCGAGTCACCCCCATACCCCATTGCAGTCACTGTCCTTCAGTGTAGTAAGATACCATAGATTCACTGTTTGCCTTCTCTGTGCTACACTGTCTTCCCCATGATCCCCCCACACCATGTGTGTTAATCATAATACCCCTCAATCCCCTTCTCCCTCCCTCCCCACCCCATGTCCCCCACCCCTCCTCTTTGGTAACCACTAATTCCTTCTTGGAGTCTCTGAGTCTGCTGCTGTTTTATTCCTTTAGTTTTGCTTCATTGTTATACTCCACAAATGAGGGAAATCAGTTGGCACTTGTCTTTCTTTGCCTGGCTTATTTCACTGAGCATAATATCCTCCAGCTCCATCCATGTTGTTGCAAATGATAGGATTTGTTTCTTTCTTATGGCTAAATAGTATTCCATTGTGTATAAGTACCACCTCTTCTTTATCCATTCATCTACTGATGGACACTTAGGTTGCTTCTGTGTCTTGGCTATTGTAAATAGTGCTGCAATAAACATAGGGGTGCATATGTCTTTTTGAATCTGAGAAGTTGTATTCTTTGGGTAAATTCCTGGGAGTGGAATTCCCAGGTCAAATGGTATTTCTATTTTTAATTTTATGAGGAACCTTCATATTGCTTTCCAAAATGGTTGAACTAGCTTACATTCCCATCAGCAGTGTAGGAGGGTTCCCCTTTCTCCACATCCTCACCAGCATTTGTTGTTCTTAGTTTTTTGATGCTGGCCATCCTAACTGGTGTGAGGTAATATCTCACTGTGGTTTTAATTTGCATTTCCCTGATAATTAGTGATGTGGAGTATCTTTTCATGTGCCTGTTGGCCATCTGAATTTCCTCTTTGGAGAATTGTCTGTTCATATCCTCCACCTTATTTTTTAATTTGTTTTTTTTTTGATTGTTGAGGCGTGTGAGTTCTTTATGTATTTTGGATGTTAACCCTTGTCAGATATGTCATTTACAAATATATTCTCCCATACTGTAGGATGCCTTTTTGTCTGCTGTCACTCTTGTTTTTAGAGGCAAGGGTAGCTTAGCAAAATTGGGTTTTGAGTTGGGTTGAAGCTACTTTGATTCCATCTTCTCTCCAGTAGAGAGTTCACTGTGTCCACTGGGATTCCATGTTGACCCTGGTAAAGGCCTCACAGAAGCCACCAGTGGAGAGACTGGGCCCCAGCCACACCTTCATATGTAATTCACAATAAAAGTTTAGTTTTCAGAAGGAACACTTAAAGTGATATGGAAATGAAAGTATTTCTTCTAGATTTCATTCAGTTTGCATAGTTCTGGCTATTTTCATCAAAGAGGAACCTGCCTCTTTTTTCTCTCTCTCCCTGCCTCCCTGCTTTGCTGATGACTGAGTAGTTGCCTGCTGGGAAAGTCAACATGGGCCTTATGTAGAAGCAGCTTCTGGGGCATTTGCCTTTGATCTTCTAGATCCCAAAGCCATTTTTAAAAAATCAGGGTTGACATATGCTTTGCAAAAACTTCTTTGTCTCTATTTTTGTGGTTACTCAGTTTAGTTTCTAAAGCAAACACATTTCTCAACTGCATTGTAATTGTCTTATATTTCTGTTTTTATTTTCTACTCCACAAATTCATGAAACACTTGGTAATACAATATTCCTTGAATAAAATGGGCTCCACAAAAATATTTGCCTTAAATCACTGACTTCTCAATGCCACTAAGTGGAGAAGATTTATAAACCTCTCTGGTTTTAGGTGGATCCAACAACAAATTTTGGATTCACTGTTGATGAAAATTTTTGATCATCTAGACACCCTTTAAAGTCATTCTCCCTGTCCTAATTTTAAATACTCCATCATCTCCCCTCTTCTCTGACTAGTGTACCAGTTGGAGCTAAAGATATTCTCTACTGCCTGACCTCAGTTCCTTGCTATAATTTTGCTGTGTCAGTTCCCTCTGCATGTCAAATACTGTCACTTTTCCAAATGGCTTGGGATATGAGGAATTTGCTCTCAGTGATGTCTACAGTTATTTTTATTTATTTAGGCCATAAATCTGTATTTTTTCTTTAACATCAAATATGTAGGATTTTTAGGATAGTTTTGTTTTAACCATATAACTTTTGCACTTTCTACTTCACTGGTCATATCTTTTGAGAGATATCAAAATGGAGAGAGGAATTGGAGGAGCAACCAGTCCTCCTCACCAAAGACAAGAAAGTCAGATATTAATTCACAGTACAGAATTTTAAAGATGACAGAAGTTGACTATTTAGCAAGGAGTCACCAGGGAATATGTGCAATTTAATAACTGAAGGTATCAAAGAAAGAGTCTGATGTGTGATGTAAGAGGAACTAAAGGAAATGCAAAATCCCAAGTTTGAGAATGTTGAAACCAAGAAAAGTTTCAGGAACCTTCCAGACTCCCATAAGACTTCAGTTTTCACAGGTGAAAGAAACTTCCAAGAACTTCTCACAGACTTACTTTCTCATGAATTGACTTTTTAAATGAGAACGTAATTAATTTTAGACTGACTCTCAAAGATGGCGGCGTGAGAGGTGAGACACAGGCTTCCTCCTAAAACAGCATATAATACAAAAATATAATTAATACAACTAATCCTGAAGGAACAACAGGAAAAAGGACTGCGCCAGACTGCATACACCTGGAGAAAAGAGCAGACCTCACAGAATAGGGTAACGTACCAAAGCTGTGGTCTGGCGGGACCCAAACCCATCCCCCACCCCAGCTCACCAGCGTGAGGAAGAGAAACAGGGCAGGGAGGCAGCAGAGGCCTGGGACTGTTGAATACCTAACTCCAGAGATCTGCTCTGGGAGCACAAACCTACATTTCATGGTGCTTGCATGATACTCTTGTGATTATGGGGTTGAAAAGCTAAGACAGGCAGAATTCCTGGAGAGACTGACATTCCAGCCACTTGTGGAAAGCAGGGATCCATATCTGGCTGCTTTGGGACAAAAGAAAGGTGGCAGTCTGAGAGACTTCCTAACAAGGAAGCCTTTAGCAAGAGGGCTGCTAAAGGGGCAAGGATTGCATAGAGCTTACTGCTCAGGAGAGAGGGCAGGTAGACAAAATTGCCCAGCAGGTTGGGAGCTTTGCCATATAGACTCTCATATTTAAGGAGGAAAAAGAAATCTTCCTCCTTAGATGATCTTCAGCAGGTGCTCCAGCTCCCTGGCTGTCTACACAGCTCCAAGGACCCCCTCTGTGATATGCAGCCTACTGCATCTTTCTCCCGGCCAACTCCACCTGGCTCGCAAACCACAAACCCTACCCTGGCATTAGGCCAGCCAGAGGGAAGATCTGTCTATGGCGACTACAAACGCAAAGCATAGAGCCTTATACCTGTGTGCTCGGCCCACTGGTTCAGGCAGTGGAGATAGGCATAGCAGCCAGGAAGCAGGAAACAGCTCTTTCCTTCCCTCAGCCACCAATACCACTCTCATGCCACACCGGACATTGCTACAGGGCTGAGCAGCTCCAGGGAGTAGAGCTTCTGGGCACTAGAGGGTGCCATATACAAATATGAAATGCCAAAGGAATCTGTTTCAGAGTAAAATTATGAAAACAACTCCTGACAAAGATTTAAATGACATCAACCTCATGACTGTTCCTGAAAGGGAGTTCAAAATAAAAATCATTAACATGCTCATGGAGGTACGAAAAGATATTCAAGAACTCAGGAATGAATTCTGGTCAGAGAGCCAATCATTGAATGCACAATGGACGGTATTAAGAGCAGACTGGATAGGTCGAGGAGACAATAAATGAAATAGAAACTAGAGAAGAGGAATACAAAGAAGCTGAGGCACAGAGAGAAAAAAGCGTCCCTGAGAATGAGAATATATAGAGAACTGTGTGACCAAACCAAACGGA
Organism: Smutsia gigantea; assembly: GCA_032199065.1. Lineage (NCBI taxonomy): Eukaryota > Metazoa > Chordata > Mammalia > Pholidota > Manidae > Smutsia > Smutsia gigantea. The sequence continues at coordinate 30,888 of JAVSCE010009108.1, forward strand.
AAAATTTTTGCCTTATAGGGTTACCAGAAGAAGAAGAAGAGAGAAAAAGGGATAGAAAGCATCTTTGAGGAGGTAATTGCTGAAAACTTACCCAGTCTGGGGGAGGAGATAGTCTCTTAAGCTATGGAGGTGCACAGATCTGCCAACACAAGGGCCCAAGGAAGACAACACCAAGACATATAGTAATTAAAATGTCCAATATCAAGGATAAGGACAAACTATTAAAAGCAGCCAGAGACTGAAATAAGATCACATACAAAGGAAAACCCATCAGGCTATCATCAGCTTTCTCAGCAGAAACCTTACAGGCCAGAAGGGAGTGGCATGATGTATTTAATGCAATGAAGCAGAAGGGCCTTGAACCACGAATACTTTATCTGGCAAAGTTTTCATTTAAATTTGAAGGAGGGAGTAAACAATTTCTAGATAAGCAAAAGCTGAGAGAATTTACCTCCCACAAACCATCTCCACAGTGTATTTTGGAGGGAATGCTATAGATGGAAGTGTTCGTAAGGTTTAATAGCTGTCACCAGAGGTAATAAAACCACAGTAAAGAAAGTAGCACAGGTAATTATTAAGCAAATGCAAAATTGAATTAACTATCCCCAAAGTAAATCAAGGGATATACAAAGAGTACAGAATATGATACCTAATATATAAAGAATGGAGGAGGAAGAAAAAGGAAGAAGAAAAAAAAAGAGCCTTTAGATTGTGTTTGTAATATCATATTATGTGAGTTAAGTTAGACTCTTAGGTAGTAAGGAAGTTAAACTTGCACCTTTGGTAGCCACAAATCTAAAGCCTACAATGCCAATAAGTACATACCTATCGATAATCACCCTAAATGTAAATGGACTGAATGCACCAATCAAAAGACAGACTCACTGAATGGATAAAAAAACGAAACCCATCTATATGCTGCCTACAAGAGACTCACTTTAAAACCAAAGACATACACAGACTAAAAGTGAAGGGATGGAAAAAGATTTTTCATTCAACTAATAGGGAGAAAAAAGCAGGAGTTGCAGTACTTGTATCAGACAAAATAGACTTCAAAACAAAGAAAGTCACAAGAGACAAAGAAGGACATTACATAATGATAAAAGGGTCAATCCAACAAGAAGATATAACCATTATAAATATCTATGCACCCAACACAGGAGCACTTACATATGTGAAACAAATACTAACAGAATTAAAAGGAGAAATACAATGCAATGCTTTCATTCTACGAGACGTCAATATTCCACTTACTCTGAAGAACACATCAACCAGACAGAAAATAAATAAGTAGACAGAGGCACTGAACAACAAAATCGAACAGATGGACATAACGGACATCTACAGAACTCTACACCCAAAAGCAGCAGAATACACATTCTTCTCAAGTGCACATGGAACATTTTCAAGAATAGGTCATATACTAGGCCACAAAAAGACCCTCAGTAAATTGAAAAACATTGAAATTGTACCAACCCGTTTCTCAGATCACAAAGGTATGAAACTAGAAATAAATCACCCGTAGAAAATGAATAGTTCCACAAACACATGGAGACTTCACAACATGCTCATAAATAACCAATGGATCAATGACTAAATAGAAACAGAGATCAAGCAATATATAGAGATAAATGACAACAATAATTCAACACCACAAAATCTGTGGGACACAGCAAAGGCTGTGCTAAGAGGAAAGTATATTGCAATACAGGCCCACCTCAGGAAAGAAGAACAATCCCATATGAGCAGTCTAACCTCACAATTAACGAAACTAGAAAAAGAAGAACAAATGAGGCCCAAAGTCAGTAGAAGGAGGGACATAATAAAGATTAGAGCATAAATACATAAAATCGAGAAGAATAAAACAATAGAAAGAATCAATGAAAGGAAGAGCTGGTTCTTCAAGAAAATAAACAAAATAGATAAACCCCTACCAGACTTATGAAGAAAAAAAGAGAGTCTACACACATAAACAGAATCATAAATGAGATAGGAAGAGTCACTATGGACACCACAGAAATATAAGGAATTATGAGAGAATACTATGAAAAATTATATGCTAACAAAGTGGGTAACCTAGAAGAAATAGACAACTTTCTAGAAAAATACAACCTTCCAAGGCTGACCCAGGAAGAAACAGAAAATTTGAATAGACCAATTGCCAGCAAGGAAATTGAATTGGTAATCAAATACTACCTAAGAACAAAACTCCTGGACCTGATGGTTTCACTGCTGAATTTTATCAAACATTTAGTGAAGACCTAATACCCATCCTCAAGTTTTCCGAAAAGTGGAAGAGGAGGGAACACTCCCAAACATTCTACAAGGCCAGTGTCACTCTAATACCAAAACCAGGCAAAGACACCACAAAAAAAGAAAATTACAGACCAATATCCCTGATGAACATAGATGCAAAAATACTCAACAAAATATTAGCAAACTGAATTCAAAAATACATCAAAAAGATCATCCATCATGATCAAGTAGGATTTATTCCAGGGATGCAAGGATGGTACAACATTAAAAAAATCCATCACATCATCCACCACATCAACAAAAAGAAGGACAAAAACCACATGATCATCTCCATAGATGCTGAAAAAAGCATTTGACAAAATTCAACATCCATTCATGATAAAAACTCTCAACAAAATCAGTATAGAGGACAAGTACATCAACATAATAAAGGCCGTATATGACAAACTCACAGCCAACATTATACTTAACAGCAAGAAGCTGAAAGCTTTTCCTTTAAGATCGGGAACAAGCCAAGGATGCCCACTCTCCCCACTTCTATTCAACATAGTACTGGAGGTCCTAGCCAGGCATCAGACAACACAAAGAAATAAAAGGCATCCAGATTGGCAAGGAAGAAGTTAAACTGTCCCTGTTTGCAGATGACATGATATTGTACATAAAAAACCCTAAAGAATCCACTCCAAAACAACTACATCAAATATTGGAATTCCGCAAAGTTGTGGGATACAAAATTAATACGCAGAAATCTGTTGCATTCCTATACACTAACGATGAACTAGCAGAAAGAGAAATCAGGAAAACAATTCCATTCACGGTTGCATCAAAAAGAATAAAATACCTAGGAATAAACCTAACCAAGGAAGTGAATGACCTATACTCTGAAAACTACAAGACACTCATGAGAGAAATTGAAGAAGATACCAATAAATGGAAACACATCCAGTGCTCATGGATAGGAAGAATTAATATTGTCAAAATGGCCATCCTGTGTAAAGCAATCTACAGATTTAATGCAATTCCTATCAAAATACCAACAGCATTCTTCAATGAACTAGAGAAAATAGTTCTAAAATTCATATGGAACCACACAAGACCCCAAACAGCCAAAGCAATCCTGCGAAGGAAGAATAATGCTGGGGGGATTATGTTCCCCAACATCAAGCTCTACTACAAAGCCACAGTAATCAAGACAATTTGGTGCTGGCACAAGAACAGACCCATAGACCAATGGAACAGACTAGAAAACCCTGAAATAAACCCAACCATATATGGTCAATTAATATATGATAAAGGAGCCATGGTCATACAATGGGGAGATGACAGCCTCGTCAACAGCTGGTGTTGGTAAAACTGGACAGCTACATGCAAGAGAATGAAACTGGATTATTGTTTAACCCCGTACCCAAAAGTAAACTCGAAATGGATCAAGGACCTGAATGTAAGTCATGAAACCGTAAAACTCTTAGAAGACAACATAGACAAAAATCTGAATATAAGCCTGAACAACTTCTTCCTGAATGTATCTCCTCCAGCAAGGGAACAAAAGCAGAAATGAACTCATGAGACTACATCAAACTAAAAAGCTTCTGTATGGCAAAGGACACCATCAACAGAACAAAAAGGCATCCTACAGTGTGGGAAAGTATATTTGTAAAGGACAAGAGGTTAACATCCAAAACATGTAAAGAAGTTACATACCTCAACACCCAAAAAGCAAATAACCCGATTAAAAAATGGGCAGAGGATATGAAGAGACAGTTCTCCAAAGAAGAAATTCAGATGGCCAACAGACACATGAAAAGATGCTTCACATCACTAACCATCAGGGAAATGCAAATTAAAACCACAATGAGATATCACCTCACACCAGTTAGGATGGCCAGCATCGAAAAGACTCAGAAGAACAAATGCTGGTGAGGATGTGGAGAAAGGGAAACCCTCCTACACTGCTGGTGGGAATGTAAGCTTTCTCAACCATTGTGGAAAGCAATATGGAGGTTCCTCAAAAAACTGAAAATAGGTATACCATTTGACCTGGGAATCCCACTCCTTGGAATTTACCGAAAGAATACAACTTCTCAGATTCAAAAAGACATATGCACCCCTATGTTTATCGCAGCCCTTTTTACAATAGCCAAGATATGGAAGCAACCTAAGTGTCCATCAGTAGAAGAATGGATAAGAAGAGGTGGTACATATACACCACAGAATACAATTAAGCCATAAGAAAGAAACAAATCCTACCATTTGCAACAACATGGATGGAGCTGGAGGATATTATGCTCAGTGAAATAAGCCAGGCAGAGAAAGACAAGTGCCAACTGATTTCCCTCATTTGTGAAGTGTAACAATGAAGCAAAACTGAACAAACAAAACAGCAGCAGACTCAGAGACTCCAAGAAGGGACTAGTGGTTACCAAAGGGGAGGGGTGTGGGATGGCGGGTTGGGAGGGTGGGAGAAGGCGATCGAGGGGTATTATGTTTAATACACATGGTATGGTGGATCAAGGCGAACACACTGTAGCACAGAGAAGGCAAATAGTGAATCTGTGGCATCTTACTACACTGATGGACAGTGACTGCATTGGGGTATGGGTGGGGACTTGATAATATGGGTAAATGTAGTAACCACATTGTTTTTTCATGTGAAATGTTCATTCAAATGTATATCAATAATATCTTAATAAAATAAAAATGAAAAAAAATTTTAGACCAAGAGTAATCCAAAGATTCTCTTGGAGCAGCTTGAGAGATTCAGATATGCTAGCAAAATAATTTATAAACTCAACTACTACATGTAACCACCATCATCAGTTTCTACCTGGTTTTCTTGTTTAGGGGGCACATGAAAATCAAGGGATAATTCTTTCATGGTGCTGCCAGGGACATGAGGACTGAGGGACCAGATATACAGAGGAACTGACTGTCTCAGTGTCTGCATTACCACCACTAGAGATTCTTTTCTCTGAGACATGAAACCTTTTCTTCAAACCATAGAATCTTAGAGATGAAAGAAGTCTTTGAAATGAGCCCAATTCCACCATTTTATAGATGAATAAACTGAGGTATAGACTAGTCAATTTGTTGAAAGTCACAGTGTGTTAGCTACTTAACTGGAATTAGAAATCAAGTCCTTTTAAAACCATTACTATTTGTTATGAATGAAATCAGACCCAAAGGAAATTTGTTGAAAGAATATTTGGTGTCTTAGCCTGGGGTCCCTCAAAAGCAGACCCTTACACAAAGGATTCTTTAGAGTTCGTCTGCCAAGGAACAAGGGTATGGAGCAGGAGGAGAAAAACAAAGGAGGAGGAGAAGCCAATTAAATAAAGAGTTGTTAACTTGGCTACAGTAACTTCCACTGGGGGATCAAGTGACTGGTGCTCAGCCCCTCTAACATCCTTGTGAAATACACCCAGGAAGAAAAAGAGAAAGCCTTTATCCTTTGGCTTCCATTGGTCACTGGTGGTTTCATGGGCACTAAGTCCCTTGGACTTCGTATTGTGCATACAAGAATATGGAGCAAATTCCCCACTGTGGCATCTCAGAAGTCTCCAAGGGGAAAGAAATGTATAGAGTTTGAGCCATCCATGAAATGCTGTCTAAATATACCTTCAAGAAGTTGAGTGAAGCCTGCATCATACCAATGGCCACAACATGGCTGACTAAAGAAGTTTGATTAAGAGAATTCTGAAGGCAGCATAAGAAGTATCTTCCAGACTCCAAAGAGGAACTAAAAACAGCTGTGGGAAGGGCAAGACTATGGCTTGTCCTCCCTTCCTCACCACATTTCCAAATAAATCTTCTGAAATCAGCATCTTTAAAATTTCCCAAACTCTTCATATCTCTAGAATTTTTATATCAGAGTCATTCTTTCTCCTGGTAGGCTAATTTTCTCATGTGACGTAAATGGCTACCAATGCTTCCCAAGTTTAATATCTTATATCTTTAACCCAAGAAAGAAGGAAACTACGCTGTGTCTCTATCTCAAGTTTAAAAATCTCAGGGATGGTATATTGGCCTAGCCAAGGACAAATGCCAACTGCTGGATCAGAAGACAGGGCCCTAGAGAGCATGGGAAATACCGGTGCAGTACGTCCCCACTAAATCAGCCCAACATTTTCCTTATAGGTGTTTTCTGTTAAAATGGCACTATACTTGAAGGAATAACACTAAATTAACATTTCAGTGGGCACTGGATAAACTCTTAGAATGTGGAAATGAGACCCAAGATAGATCCCTGGGGAGGGGAAGGTGACATCATGACAGGAGATCCAATCATTTTTTCTGTTTTACAGTGAAGCCTAGGGTTATCCCTGGATTCAACCCTCCTAAAAGTATGAAGATGTAGACAATATGATATAACATTAAGTATAAATAATTTTTTAAACCCTTGGTTAGTACTTTTATATAAAGAAGACTCAGTGCTGTTTTTTTCTATCTTCATGTGCATTTTTACTTATTGAGGTTTTCTTCTTATAGTGGAACTCACCTAGAGATGACAAGAGGGAATTAAATCTTCAAGTATGACAAAACTGTTGGCTTAAATTCTCTCACCAGAGAATGAAAAGTTAAATGGAGATTTCAGCACTTGATGTATCTAGAATACTTGCTATCCCCAAATAATAGCTAAAATGTTTTCAATACTCACCATGGGTCAGACTGTGTGCTCCGTGTTTTGCCTTCATTCATTTAATCAATCCATATAATCACCCTGGGAGATAGATGATATTCCGCTCCAATTTTTCCAGTTGAAGAAATAGAAGCAAAGAGGTGATGTGCTCTAGTTTTATCAACTAGTAATAGACCTGGTATTCAAACCCAGGCAGTCTGGTTTTACAGCCTGTTTTCTTAACCCATTTGCTATATTGCCTTCCTGATGAATTACGAAATTAACTATAAAGAGACTGGTATGAACCACTTCATTAAAAGGGAAAAGCACTCTTCGTTTTTTTTTTTTTGCTATCATTAATGTACAATTACATGAACAATGTTATGGTTACTAGACTCCCCCTATTATCAAGTCCCCACCACATACCCCATTACAGTCACTGTCCATCAGTGTAGTAACTCTTCAGGTTTTTAATTGCAAACTTATTTTGTTTTGCCTCAGTTATCTTGACCTCTACCTCTACAATGATATTTATATAAAATTGACATCTGTTAGGAATGGAATGTCATGTTGGTACATGCCCTTTCCAGATACTGAAACATAATTGTAGTAAATCATTCTCTCTATTTTTCACAGAGATGAATACCATAACATAAACTTTTGAGAAAGTAAACCAAAAATAAGGAAGTAAACTAACAATAACAAACCTGATAATTAAGAATCAGCCAAGTACATGGGAAAAGGAGCTTTAAAATATTTTCCACCTGAACATAGGTAGAAATGAGAACCTTACCTATGCTAATACTCATAAAATATGCACCTTACCTTGTTAGCTGTTAGATTTTGGTCCTCTTGAGATCGTTAAATTCAAGCACGGCCTATTAAATTGAGACCTAAAATTCAAGAAGATGTCCTGAGTGGAGCAGCATAAGCTTAAACACTGGTCCACCAGAAAGAAGACTATTGTGGGCCTCCTTAACCTTTATTAGTCATGAAATAATATATTCATGTACATATGTATGGTGTGTGTGATTAGTGGAGAAAGGTGCTCCCTTTTCCTTCAGGTTTCTCCTCCCAATCCTGCTTCCTGGAAATCCTGGGCTCCATGAAAAAAGCAGTATTTACATGTATCACCATCAGTCCAATTTTACTGAGCACACTCTGTTCATTCAGTGGCTGTGCTGGAAGCTGGGCTACTTCAGATTATATGCCATGGTGATAAACATGGAGACAGAACCTGCATTCAAAAAAATAAACAGCTATAATGATCATCACATTCTGAGTCCCAAATGAATGATGCTAACAATAACAGCTATATAAAGTCATGGAAGGAGCCATTGCTGAGAGCTGGAGTATATGATGAGGCACGTTGGGGTGAGGTGGTAGCATTGGAGATGGGAAGGGTGGGATCTAGATCCTTTATTGTCAGGTTTTCCTAACTTTGAATGTTTTCCTCATGAGAACATTGCCTGAATTTTAAACCCTCTTTGAATAGATGTTTTTAGGAGATTTTGGGGGTTGAAACTGTTAAATTATCATAGTTCTATGCTGAATTTGTTATTTCATAGTTGAAAGTATTATATCTAAAAGAAGACTTTATTTTTGGTGTAAAGTGGGAGCAACTTATTACAGGTTGTATTTTGCAACACAGTACAAGAGAAGCAAACAGAGAATGCTACGAGTATCTGTTGAAGCAAAAATATCCTTTAATGGTGAGTGCTATAAGAGCTGAGTGGCAAACCATGGTCCACTTTTCATAGTTGGGGTGAGAGATTGAAAATTAATGGGAAAATCGGGAAATACAGAAACCGAATGGTGAAACAGGGCCCAATAGTGATAATAATTAGAGTATATTGGATGCATAACATGTCATGTACTGTACCTACAATTGATCATAATCACCTTGAATACCACTTTTTTTCCAGCCGGGGAAGGAGCAAGGGAAGGATCTGATTGGCAAAGAGCTGCCCAGATGCAGTGAAGGAATTTGTTGTCTTATAACTGTGAAAAGAATATAAAAAATAAAATTCTATATGTGCTTGGTTAATGCTGCTATAATTCTACCTCAGAAAAGTGCACATATTAATTATGGTAAAAGCTATGTTCCTGTAAAAAAGGAGATTCAACAACCTTAAATAAATAGAAGTTCATTTGCCGCTAATGTAACAGGCCAGTTTGAAACCGTGGGTAGCTGGGCTCCACAAACTTTTAGGAACTTCGATTCCTTTCACTTGTGCTCCACCATCATTCATAAAGTTGAAGTTTTGGTTGCTGGCTCATAAACAGTCCTGCTTCTGTAAATAACACCCAAAGTCCAGGAAAAGCAGCTTGTCTTCAAGTCAGAGACAATAATTTAAATACATCATTTCCACTCATACCCCATTGGCTCCAAATTAGTAATGGCCACACCCATAGCCAAAGGAAATGAAGTTTCTAGCTGGGAAACTACGTAAGTGATTAAAATAGTGCCTGACATGATAAATGATCTATAAATGTTAGTTGTTGCTATTCTTATTATCAATATTACTCTATCAATTCCCATTTGCTGGAGACTTGTTGAAAATATCTGGGCAGTGAATGAAGAACCCAGTTTGTATCTTATCTTGATCTTGGAAAGTCCAAGGTATTGTCCAAGACATTTATCATACCCCAAATCCAATATATCATAAAATCTGTCTCTTTATCTTCAAATAATATTCAACCCACCAGATTTTTTTCCCCCTACCAGATTCTAATTACATCTCTACTACTGTTATCTTGGTCCAAGGCACCACCATTTCTCACCTGCATTACTGACATTGCCTCCCAACTAGTCTTCTGCTTTCAATCATGTACTTTATTCTTAACAGAGCAGTTAGATCATGTCCCTTACTCAGAGAAAAATCCTCTATCAAGGTTCCTGTAAGGTTCTAAATGAGCTGGCCTCTTGCTACTTCTCTGACTTTATATCTTACTCTTTTTACTGTTATATATATTATCCTATTATATCTTTATATCTGACTTACTATTCAGAAGTACTTAAGAAAATTTGGATTCATTTCAACCAATGACTAATATTTATGCTGGATCCTAAAGATTCAAATATGAACAATGTTCCCAGTATTGAGGGAACTTACAGTCTAATGACAAGGCAAAGGTGTCAAGTTGTTCACTAACCTAATAACAGCCTGCTAAAACTTGGGTCAGGAACTATGAGAGAGGTTTGGAGGAAAATTCTCATTCATCATAACATTTTGAAAGGCTATCACTTCTGAAAGCCATCTAAAATGATGGCAGAGAAGGCATTAGCTAAAGGTGTTAAGCATTTATAACAGTGATAATATTGTTTTAAAATATCATTGGACTCTCCCTTGTTTTCATTTCCATATACAGAGCTTTCATTCTAGTCATCCAGAATATTCATTTTTATCTGGAATTAGACATGAAATAGGCAGAATATGAAGAGAAATAAAGAGCTAACATTTAGCTTTTCTCTCTCAAAGAACTTCTGAGCACCTAGTTAGAAAACAATTTTAAAAGCCAGAAAAGTCTTAGGAGGAAGAAAAAGATTCTAAATTCATTGAGCTCTCAGCTTTACCATGTGCCATGAACATAATGTACAGGGTGATACTAATACATGGTAAAGGTCCAGCCCTTCCAACTAAAGGGGAATTTGAAATATTATAAGAGAGAGAAGTATAAGTATACAGTGGGACACATGGATCCAAGCTTTCTACTCCAGGCCAAAGTTGGGGAGTAGCATTGATGAATGTGGGGAAGTAGAAACATTCAAAGAGAAATGAAGGAAACTGAGTCTATCTGTGCTAGTGGCCTATTTTCTTAGAACTGGCCAAAGGGAGGATATAAGGCTTTAGAAGAAGCCAAACATTTTTCCCATAACCATATTCATCCATCAGTGTGATAGAAGCATGTTTATTTAAATAAGCATGAGATAACACTCCAGGTTTCTCATGGCTGCATACAGCATGTAAATAATTCAGAATTATCCAGAAGCCTGGAGAGGAAAAAGAGGGTCTGAGATGGTCATCGAAACAGCAGAGACATAGGTCTTGAAAGAAGAAGTAAAAAAGTATAGAGTGAGATCAGAAGGAAATTGATAGGACTGAATATCGGCTGTGAGAACATGGAATCTCATTGCTGCAGGAGATACTGCAAAAGGCCCTACAAATTCAACCAGACTAGCTTGGATTAGCTCTCCCTTAACCAAATCCTTTCATGATCCAGAGAATAAAGCAAAGGCTGTCACTACAAATCCATTACTTTTCCCCCCTTGATCACCACTTAAAAAACGAACACAGTCCACCTCCCAAACAGCCTGTTGCTACCCTGGGATAACTCAGGGACAAAAGAAGAACTCTGAAAGACAGAGCATGTACCCCCAAATAGACCACTTTGGAATGAAAATAATGTTAAACAGAAAGTTAATAAGGCATTCTATTACTCACACATATAATTCATAGGGTGAGTGTTCAAGAAGTAGAATTAACTCAATTATAGAAAATAACCACACATTTCAAAAACTATATAGTCACATGTGTTAATGAGCATCTTTTAAACATATAAAAAGAAAAGGTTAATTTTATTTGCACATTTGAATAATGTAGTGACCTAGCTATTAAGTAAGACTCATTGGTCAAGCAAGGAGACTCAAAACACAGAGAACGTAGACAGGATAGCCATGGTCAAAGAAGAGAAAGAGAAGACTCCTTCTATTAGAATGAGAGCTGACCACAGAGACTGATAATCTAGGCTTATAGCTAATACTTCCCTGGTCAAAACTCTACCCAAATGAGTTAATAATGGAATCCAGAAACTTCAAAAAATTCAACATAAGCAACATTCTCACATACTTTTCTCCACTAGCAAATTCCATGAGAAGCACTTCTATTGCCCACAATGGCTGACTATTCCAGCTGGAGATGATCCAGGCCTTCCTTGGTCCAGAGTAAGTTAGCCCCAAACTAATGAGTGGCTATCTGACCTTCAGCCTCTCACTTCCAATCTCCTTTCTGTTCTGGTAAAAATAGGGAGGGAAAGAGGGAAACAACATAATTTAGACAAGTTATTTACCACTGCCTTTATTCTGCTTGTTTTTAAAGCACCTGTAGCATAAAAGCATAAGAAGAAAGTGAAAACACTTTAATCTGAGCTTTCAAATTCATATTTATGTCAGGGAACTTTTCAGAAATAGGATATCAAGATGCTGACTTTTAGCATAATACAGCAGAAAAACAGGAGTCCCGCAGATGGCTTCACCACTGAATTTTATCAGACATTTAGAGAAGACATAATACCTATTCTCCTTAAACTTTCCCAAAAAATAGAAAAGGAGGGAATACTTTCAAACTCATTCTATGACTCTAATACCAAAACCAGGCAAAGACACCACAAAAAAGAAAACTACAGATCAATATCGCTGATGAACACAGATGCAAAAATACTCAACAAAATATTAGCAAACTGAATTCAAAAATACATCAAGAGGATCATACATCATTATCAAGTGGGATTCATCCCAGGGATGGAAGGATGGTACAACATTCGAAAATCCATCGACATCATCCACTATATCAATAAAAAGAAGGACAAAAAATCACATGGTCATCTACATAGATGCTGAAAAAGCATTTGACAAAATTCAACACCCATTCATGGTAAAAACTCTCAACAAAATGGGTATAGAGGGCAAGTACCTCAACATAATAAAGGCCATATATGACAAACCCACAGGCAACATCATACTTAACAGTGAAAAGCTGAAAGCTTTTCCTCTAAGATCAGGAACAAGACAAGGATGCCCACTCTCTATGCTTTTATTCAACATAGTACTGGAGGTCCTAGCCACGGCAATCAGACAACACAAAGAAATACAAGGCATACAGATTGGTAAGGAGGAAGTCAAACTGTCAGTTTGCAGATGACATGATATTGTGCATAAAAAATCCTAAAGAATCCACTCCTAAACTACTAGAACTGATATCTGAATTCAGCAAAGTTGCAGGATACAAAATTAATACACAGAACTCTATTGCATTCCTATACACTAACGATGAACTAGCAGAAAGAGAAATCAGGAAAACAATTCCATTCACAATTGCATCAAAAAGAATAAAATAAACTTTTCCAAAAGAGTTTATCTAGGAATAAACCTAACCAAGGAAGTGAAAGACCTATGCCCTGTAAACTACAAGGCACTCTTGAGAGAAATTAAAGAGGACACTGATAAATGGAAATTCATTCCATGTTCTTGGGTAGGAAGAATTAATATTGTCAAGGTGGCCATCCTGCCTAAAGCAATCTACAGATTCAATGCAATCCCTATCAAAATACTGAAAGCATTCTTCAACAAAGTAGAACAAAAGTTCTAAAATTCATATGGAACCACAAAAGACCCCAAATAGCCAAAGCAATCCTGAGAAGGAAGAATAAAGCAGGAGGGATTATGCTCCCCAACTTCAAGCTCTACTAACAAAGGCACCGTAATCAAGACAGTTTGGTACTGGCACAAGAACAGACCCATAGACCAGTGGAACAGAACAGAGAGCCCAGATATTATCCCAAGCATATATGGTCAATTAATATACGATAAAGGAGCATGGATATACAATGAGGAAATGACAGCCTCCTCAACAACTGGTGTTGGCAAAACTGGACAGCTACATGTAAGAGAATGAAACCGGATTACTGTCTAACCCCATATACAAAAGTAAACTCAAAATGAATCAAAGACTTGAATGTAAGTCATGAAACCATAAAACTCTTAGAGGAAAACATAGGCAAAACTCTCTTAAATATAAACATGAGCAACTTTTTCATGAACATATCTCCCTGGGAGAGGGAAACAAAAGCAAAAATGAACAAGTGGGACTATATCAAACTAAAAAGCTTCTGTAAAGCAAAGGACACCATCAGTAGAATAAAAAGTCATCCTACAGTATGGGAGAATATATTCATAAATGACATATCCAATAAGGGGTTGACATCCAAAATATATAAATAGCTCATGCACCTCAACAACCAAAAAGCAAATAATCCAATTAAAAAATGGGCATAGGATCTGAACACACACTTCTCTAAAGAAGAAATTCAGATAGCCAACAGGCACATGAAAAGATCCACATCACTAATCATCAGAGAAATGCAAATTAAAACCACAATGAGATAACACCTCACACCAGGTAGGATGGCCAACGTCCAAAAGACAAACAACAACAAATGTTGGTGAGGATGTGGAGAAAGGGGAACCTTCCTACACTGTTGGTGGGAATGTAAATTAGTTCAACCATTGTGGAAAGCAATATGGAGGTTCCTTACAAAACTAAAAATAGAAATGCCATTTGACCCAGGAATTCCACCCTAGGAATTTACCATAAGAATGCAGCAGCCCAGATTCAGAAAGACATATGCATCCTTATGTTTATCACAGCACTATTTACAATAGCCAAGAAATGGAAGCAACCTAAGTGTCCATCTGTAGATAAATGGATAAAGAAGAGGTGGTACATATACACAATGGAATATTATTCAGCCATAAGCAGAAAACAAATCCTACCATTTGCAACAACATGGATGGAGCTGGAGGGTTTTATGCTTAGTGAAACAAGCCAGGTGGGGAAAGACAAGTACCAAATGATTTCACTCATCTGTGGAGTATAAAAAGAAAGCAAAAAAGTGAAGGAATGAAGCAGCAGCAGACTCACAGAACCCAAGAATGGGCTAACAGTTACCAAAGGGAAAGGGACTAGGGAGGATGGGTGGGAAGGGAGGGATAAGAGGATTAAGAGGCATTATGATTAGTACACATAATGTAAGGGGAGGGTGGCATGTGGAAGGCAGTATAGCACAGAGAAGACAAGTAGTGATTCTGTAGCATCTTAGTATGCTGATGGACAGTGAGTGTAATGGGGTATATGGTTGGGACTTGATAATGGGGGGAATCTCATAACCACAATGTTGCTCATGTGATTGTATACTAATGATACCATCATAAAATAAAAAAAAAGTGGGTGGAGTCCCATAAACAAGTGTTCCCTGAACAAAACATATGTTTATTCATTAAAAGTAAGAGATTCATTAGGGTTAACAGCTCCTTTTGAAAATTGGAAACATTTATTAGGAGGATTACAGCTTTACATAGCCCAATGAAAAAAAAGCCTGTGACTAATAAGTTTCTTGGTAACATCTAGTCTTGCCACACTATTGTAATGGGAGAGAGAGATGAGTAAGGGGGTAAATCTGCTTGTGATGAGGTGTGTGGAAGAGTGGTAAATACTGTGGGGCTTTAACCCACTCTGAGGGGCTGTTGACCAAATGGAACCATTGGTCAATAGTGAAACTAGAGGATAGGAGAATTTTTTGAAAGGTGGAAATGGTCCAAAGGCAACTGTGTTCTATACTGTGTTTCTCCTAAGTCATTCTGGGGAGCTAATTCTTCATGCCACAAGAAACTTACTTTTGTGAATAGTTGAAATAAAATTCTAGTAACTTCAGGGTTTTCTATATCTTATCACCTGCAAATAGTGACAATTTTACTGCTACATACCAATTTGGATGCTTTTTGTTTCTTTTTCTTCTCTGATTACTGTGGCTAGGACTTCCAGTAGTATGTTGAATAGAAGTGGTGAGAGTGGGCATCCTTATCTTGTTCCAGATCTTTGAGAAAAAACTTTCAACTTTTCACTATTAAGTATATTGTCAGCTGTAGGTTTGTTGTAATGGCCTTTATTATGTTGAGATATGTTCCCTCTATACCTACTTTATTGAGAGTTTTTATCATGAGTGGATGTTGAATTTTTTCAAATGCTTTTTAAGTGTCTATTGAGGTAATCATATAGCTTTTATCCTTCCTTTTATTAATATAGTATATCACAGTGGTTGATTTGTGGATATTGAATTATCCTTGGATCTCTGGAATAAGTCCCATTTGGTCATGGGGAATGATTCTTAAAATCTATTTTTTTTAATTTGACTTGCTAATATTTTGTTGAGGATTTATGCATCTATATTCATTAGAGATATTGGTCTATAATTTTCTTTTTCATTTTTCATAGTATATTTGGTTTTGGTATGAAGATTATGCTGGCCTTGTAGAATGAATTTGGAAACTCTCCTTCCTCTTTCATGTTTTAGAATAGTTTGAGAAATTTAGGTATTAAGTCTTCTTTAATGTTTGGTAGAATTCCCCCTTGAAGCATTTGGTCCTGGAATTTGGGGGGGGGGATTTTTTTTATTACCAATTCACTTTTATTACTAGTAATTGGTCTGCTCATATTTTCTTTTTCTTCCTGGTTCAGTCTTGGTGGGAAGGTACATTGTTTCATCCACTATAGAAAGCAGTATAGAGGTTTCTCAAAAAGTTAAAAATAGAAATACCATATGACCCATAATTCCAGTTCTGGGAATTTTCCCAAAGAAAACAAAATTACTCATCCAAAAAGATATGTGCACTCCTATGTATAACACATTATTTTCTTTATTTATAATAGCTATGATATGGAAGCAATCTAAGTGTCCATCAATGGATGAATTGATAAAGATGTGGTACATATATAAAATAAAATATTACTGAGCCATAGAAAAGTAAAAAATCTTGCCATTTGCAACAATATGAACAGACCTCAAGGGTATTATGGTAGGTGAAATAAGTCATACAGAGAAAGACAAATCATATAATTTCACTTATATGTGGAATCTAAAAAACAGAACAGAAATAGACTCATAAATACAGAAAAAAGACTGGTGGTTGCCATAGAAGAGGGAGTGGAGGGATGGGTGAAATAGGTGAAGGGGATAGGAGGCACAAACATCCAATTATAAAATAGCGAAAAGGATGAAAGTACAGCATAGTAAATGTAGTCAACATTATTGTAAGACCTTTGTATGTTGACAGAAGGCAACTACAGCTACAATGGTGAGCATTTAGTAATGTATATAATCATCAAATCAGTATGTTGCACATTAAACCAATATAATACTGTTTATCAACTATATTTCAAAAGTGCTGGAAACTTTCTAGGCAAAGTTTCTTCTCAATTCCCCTATAATTTGGGAATCATAGGAATAGTTGAATAATTTCCATTATCTTCTGTTTATAATGAGAAATTCTTGATCTTCCTTAATTTCTATACCAACAGTAATGTGAGACTGCTGGTTATTTTCCCTTAAGGTGTTTTTATTTAGCAGAGGAGCAGAACTGGAGAGAAATTTGTTTCTAGGACATGAAGAGGAATTAAGAGAAGACTTTGGGGCAGGTTTCAAAATCCTGTCTGAGTAATTTTAACTGGATCTGAATGACAGTGATTGAACCAGCAAGGTTTATTTAGATTACATAAATCTATATAAAGTTAATTTCAAGGTCCCTACCTTCTGAGTTGTGTTGTGTATTATTTTAGGGCAACATGTCCAGTTTGAGGGAAAAAGGTACAATAAAAATAGGCATTCTGTGATAAAATAGGTTCCTTTGGAAATAGAAGCAGGTAGATAGATTTCATTCATTTATTCACCCATTCGTTCATTTATTGAAATAACCATCTTGAAATGATCTTGATTTCTCAACCAAATCAGCTGAAAATTGTCAAGACTAATTTAGCTGAACTTGCATCCTGAGCACAATATTAAAATGCACAGTTACAGCCAGAGAATTGATACATGCTTTGGCATTGTCACTTCTTTCTTCACTATTTTGTTATGTCCTTATTGCATGCCAGTTCTGGAGGTCAGGAAAGGTCAGTGCTAACTATGGGATGGTAATTTTGTATGTGTGTGTGTGTGTGTGTTTGTATGTGCCCCTTCAATAAGAAGTAGAATTACAAGATCTCTGTGCTCAGGTGGAGTCTCCTGACTAATCACTGTATCTCAGTCAGCCCCCAAAGACATAAGGACTCCTGTAAACCCTGGAAATCTCCTAATATTTAGTTACTCCCTGATCTACAATTTAGGTTCCTGTATGCAGCACTCTTCTGTTTCAGAAAAAAAGGCGCTTTCTATTATAATTCAGAAATACTCAGGTCCCCAAATGAACCTGAGATGTCGGCTATTCAGCAAAATTTTTATTTGCAAAGCACAAGCCTGCTAGCCTGTGCGATTGCAGTTGCTATTCATATGAATGTTGGCAACATTTTATTGTGGGGGTCAATTATGGTCATTTACCATGATGCCATAATAACAACTGCAAAAATGTGAAAGCTAAAGTAGGGTTATTATTACTGTTTGTAAAGTCTGTGTCCCAGATGTTTCTGCCAGGAGAGAGAAAAGCTGGAATGCAGAGATAGCTGACAATCGTGCTAACCATTCAAATCACCAATGGATTGAACAATTTGCAAGACAGGGATGTAAGAAGAGGCTAAAGCTGACATTTGGGTTGCACCACCTCCCTCACCTTGAACTGCAAGCTTTTTCTTTCCTGTCATGTCATACAGAAACACACTTCCACACCCCTGCACTGTTCCCCAAGGCCAAAAGGAAAAGAAGAAATACAGGCAGAGCCTTTGCCCAGAGAGATGGGCCAAAGCCAGTGTCGTCCTCTGATATATAGTTGAGGAGGAATTTATTTCCAACTAGTAAAGGATAGGGGGGCTCATAAAACTGTATAGCTTCAACCCTATGAAATAAGGTTGGTAAAATACATAAACTCTGATACAGCACTGTGAAGTATGCCTCTAGTCACCTGCAATTCACCAATGGCTTCATGATAGATATTCCCAGCACCTAGCTGTTCCTTGTCAGCTGTGACCAGTATGTGCCTTTCAGCAAAGCCTGCCATACTTCCCTCTCCCACCCTCCTTTTCTACCATGGAAAGAGGTCTAGTTCTAGGGTAGCAGTTGCCTTGCTCATTGCAGACATGCTTAGCAGATCTCTTGAGTAGTAACACTCTGATAGCAAGCACCAACATGAGACAAAAGTACAGTACTTTTCGAATGGAAAATACAACAGCAGTCGAATAGAGGAAAAGGTAATTAAAAAAAAGTCCAGCTCTAAAAAAAAAATTCAGCTGTGATGATGCCTGTTTTTTTAAAGAGAAAAAAAATCACAGTAGGCAGAAGCTCCATTCTTTTAACACTTCATACTCTTGTCAGTGTGATGTTGAACGAGTGCCATTAATCAAGACTGCTGTTACTCATTAGGCACAGTGATGTACTTCAATTGTTACTTTAGTATCATTGTTCAAAGCCTCTGGAACAGCTCTAAATAAGGAAAGAATTTACTGCTATACTTTACAGCTAGGATTGTAAAAGAACTTTCCCACTATTAACCAAATGTTAAACATGGTAATAATAGTAATACTACCTTGTTTTTATATGGTGACTGTTTTCTGAGAAACTCAAAGTACTCAACAAACAGTAGTATATTCACTGTCAACAACATCCTTTTTAAGAAAGCTTGGAGGGAGGTATTATTATGCTCTTTATTATTAGGCCAGTAATATGTTCTTGGTGTTTACAGCTATCTCCGATGTATGCTGCAGGGGAGGGTGACAGACGGGAAGGGAGGATGAAGACATGGTGGATGTGTGGTGGTGGTGGAAGTGGATTGGAGTTCCGTGTATCTTTTGAAGAACTAAATCAAAATGAATCCTTTTGCTGCATAGTGGTCGCGAGAATTTGGATAAATGTGATGGTAATAGTAGTTTCTCTGGGCATCAGAAATTAATTGTATCATGTTGTAAGCAGAATGCATATCCTAAGGAAATCAACTTTTATATACTCTGCTTGCTGAGAGGAGGAAGGGCCTGTCAGGCTCTAGGGAAGGAGCTCTGACACTCCAAAGGTGTGAGAGAGTTATGCTCCTCCTCAGAGCAGTGGGTTCTGGCCCTGTCCACCCATCTGCAGCTGATTGGGCCAGGGTTGGACCATTCAGATTCCTTCTCCCCAGCATTTTAAATGGGTTGTGGGGACTCTAATTAGTGAGCCTAATGGATTCTTGAACTCTAGAGTGACTTAAAATCAGTCCTGTCATGACTTTATTTGGCCTATGTGAAAGAGAAATAGAGAAGAGGGAGAGCAGGGAGAGAGAGCACATTGGTTCTTGATGGCTGTTTGTTTCTGTTCTAGTTAGAGCCATGTCATGCTCTGTGGTCTATCCCTGATTCTTTCCCATAAATTATCCATCCAGCCCAAGTGGGTTTTTTTCCCCTTGAAAAAACATGTGGTCTCTAACTAAGATAGGGAATGTCCCAAGATAACTGTACTCAGAAGACTTTGTAGGGTAAAGGACCCTTAGTGTATTTTATTCGGAGGGTCCTGGGCTTCAAATTTCTAATAGCTTTTGTAGGGAGGTTATCCCAGCAGAGAACATTTAGTGAAATTTATAACCCAGCTCTGACAAGGGTGACTTTTTGTGTGTACTTTATTAGCCCATTTGCCTTTCTTTAAATCTAATTTTATTTTTCTTATTTATTTGTACCCTCTGCAAATCAACTTGAAAGAGCTTAGAGAAGACTGACCTGTATTTGTGAATCACTTTGACCCAATAACACAGGGACAATAAAAATCTCAACACTTGACACTTGAACCAAACTTTCAGGTCTGAGGGGAATACAGTAGTCTTCTGAATCGTTAAGAAAAGTACTCAAATGCAATATTGCATCCCAAAATTCTTGCTTTCCTGCCCAAGAAAAAGAAGGCACGTTCCAGTTTTATTCCTTGGCACATATCCTCTTATTCCTGAATATTTTCATATTCATATCTGTAAAACAGTAGAACAATGGGCACAGATGCTCAGAACAGCAAAACAATAGTACTCATAACAATAAGTAAGTAATAAAGTTCACTTGAAGACTTCTCCAGGAGAATGGACTGCCAAAACTTGGAATTTTATTAGAGGCCGCTACTAGCAGGCCCAGGACTTTGGAGGGAGACAAGGCCTTACCAGCTTTTTAAAAGAATGACTTTGGGGTCAGTTCCTAAAGCTTTCTGAGGCTGTTGCCTTGTCTCCCTTACTTGTAAAATGGAGTTAACAATAGATATTATGTAGGCTGTTGCAACAATGAAAATGATGTATATACCATACCAGGCACTTGGTTGCAGAAAGAAAAAGACTTCTGCATATTTTGGGGAGGATTTATAATACAAACTTTCATTGCCATGACTCAAATACCCCAGTGATTATATGATGACACTGAGATTCAACATCCATTTTCCCTAGATGTTTTTAGTATTTGAAATTTAATGAGTAAGACTTCAAAGAGATTCAAATGAAATTAGATGACCCTGTACATTGTTACTAAAATAATCACAGTGTTTCATAAGGTTGTTTCAACCTGTAACCCCTCAGCTGAAAACTGATAATAGTAAGGATAATGGGATTTAATGGGCAGTACAGAAACTTCTTTGCACACTCATTTTGGAAAGCTCCACTTGCTACATGATAAAAATCATTCTTTAGGATGAAAGGGACTGCTGCTGTCATTGAGCAAGGCAACTGTATTCTGAAGTGGCTTCAGCAGGGAGCATGTGCTGACTGACAGCAAACATTCAAAGCATCTCCCAGTGGGACTTAAACTGTAAGCAGAATAAAGCCTCCTGTCCTTAGTGCTATAACCATCCAGGTCCTTACTCAGGGAATCAGAACTATTACAGGATGTGACTTTTTTACACTAGAAATAACATAGCTTTCATATGAGTTTGAATTTATTCAGATTCCCAAAGAGTTCTTGTTTCTCTGAATCTAGAGCCTAATTTCCCAAGGAAGCTTGAAAGAGCCATCCCTCAAACTTAAGGGAACCATGTAAAGTGGAGGATAGGAGGAGGACTTTGATGAGTCTCTGAGTGTCAACTGTGTCATCAAGAGTCAAGGTGGGAGCCCAATCAATCAATGGGGAAGGTGACCCAGCTCTCCAGAACAAACTACTAAGCATTACTCACTCGAAAGCAGCATTGCTCTTGGTCATTGAAGCAGGAGAGGCCAAGTCCTTCAAACGAGAAGCAGTAAGCCCAGCTGTAGGTCAGAGAGAGCTAGCAATGATGTTCACATGAGAACCTGAGCCCATCTCCTGCTGTCATGGGATTGCAATACCTTCTTCTATGATGGGTTATCACTGGGGGAAGAAATAAGAAGAAAGAGCACGTACATCTACATGGTAACTCTCCCCTTTACCTAACATGAACTTGGAAAAGACTGTGTTACATTAAGTTGGCAAGTCAATTTTTAAAAACGTTTTTGCTACTGAGTGAAAAGAAGCACCAGAACATGATGAAATCAGCTAAAGAAAAGTTTTTTTGTGTGTGTATGCACATTGCCACATATCTGAGTTGTAGTAAGTTTTAATCTACTCTACATTTTTGCCTATTCTACTAATTTGGACTTAGCTCAAGCTCTGTCACATTCTTATCCAATTCTTGTCTTATCTGCCAAAATAGATTTAAAACTGCATTTTGTCAAAGACTGTGTTTTACCTGTTGATAATCTCAGATTCTGATGATGTCCTGTACAAAGTAGGCTCTCAGGGTAATAAAACCTAGTCATACTACCTGTCATTATTATACTAACTGAAGGCCATGTGATAAACTAGTTCTGTGAGAGTGGAGAAAAAACTGAAACAGTGTGACTGCATTTGCTTCCCCAAGTTGAGGAAGTTTTCTGGAGGGAAGTGAGCCTTGAGTAAAAGGAGTGAAGAAGCTGTGAAAATAAGGCTGTCCATGCTAGAATGCTTTAGGAGAAGCCCAATAGCAAGGAAAGGATAAATGTCTGGGGGACTAGTTTAGAGATCAAAACAGACAGGCCTGTAGCAGGAGACAGTGAAACTCTTTTGGGAAAGAGATGGAAATTTGATGGTCACTGTCAAGATATTGAAAGCAATGTAGTGTGACTAGGGAACATAAGGTTTCTCAGCAAATAAAAGAATGACCAGTGGGACAAGGGGTGGGAGGTACTTTAGATAAAAACATTTGGGATGATTAAAGTAAAGAGAAAAAAGAAGAGGTAATCTGCAAGAAACAGGTAGGTTTTTTTTTTTAATGTGCAGGGAAATATTTTGCACATAGTGGGTCCTAAGTAAATTTCAAATATATAAATAAATGAGCTTACACATTAACTGAATATATAAACTTTATTAAGTTAAATAAAACACAAAGAACTCATTTTACAGATTAACTGAGTTAATTACATAACTAGGTACATATAAAAAGAGAAAAGGTACAAAAAGATTTATGAATATGTTTATATATATGAAATACAGTGTGGTATCAAAGTTATGTCTACTTCCCTGTTAAATATCCATTACCTATCACTGAAGTGCTAGTTTTCAGCACATTCATTCATGATCATAAATATTATTAATGTTTTTTATTAGACAGATGTTGAACTTCAGCATACACTAAATACTACAAAGGACATCAAAGAAGACGTTCTTTCCTGTTGGGTTCATAACATAACTTAGAAGGGCCACCTTCTTTTTTCTTAGCTTAAATGTGTGTCCATGGCTCATCAAGCGTTTTAATATCCCAAAGGCCAAAGATGCAGTGCACATTTATATTCAGGTTCTGATATTTATATATTGTAATGTGCTGGGATTGGGATCCATATTACTTTCAGTAACACCATCTACTTCTAAAGGGCAAAGTACATAGAATTCAGAATAAGTTCATCTTTTTCTTCTTTTTCCCTAACAGAAGGAGTGGAAAATTGTCAATATTCTTAAGGATTTTAGAGTAGGGAATAATGGAATGTTCTTTTACTCATTTGCTGCTTGCACTACCTACTTGATATTAAGGACTATTATTTTCATTATATCAATAATTATTTCTTAATTTGAAATGAATCTTCCTTTAACTCTAAGCAGCAGCTGTGATCATTAGAAACTGATTGGAAGTGATAGAGAATCTTCATTTTTTCTTCATTGCCTTTATTAGAGAATTATAGGAATTAGAATTAGGAAGAATACTAAATATTATTTATTCCAATTTCCCCCAATGCCTGTCCACAGACTTGTTGTCACAAAACATCAAAAACACATAGGATATTAAAAATGAAAACTCCTGAGACTCACCTGCCTTAAAGTAATTGAATCAGAATCTGCAGACTGTGGTCCAAATACCTGTGACAAAAAGGATTCTGATGAGGAGCTGGACTGGGAACTGGTGAATTGAACTGACTATTTTTTTGCTAGAAAAATTGCTCTGAGAAAGCAGGTTCATACAGGTAGATGCTGTCAGAGTTGGGAATAAAATCTGGATTTGCCTTTTCTTAATCTAATACTCTTTCTGATTCATCACACTGTTTCACATAAGAAAGAATTTATTTGTGAGCTGTTTCTTCATTCTAGGTAACCTGTGGCATTGTCAGTTTTTTATTATAATAAAATCTGTTATGATCTATAATAGAATTATTTTCAAAGTTAGTTCGTAAACTGTGTGAAAATGTCATACATTTTGACACATTTAAAAAAAATAAGTTGGGAGGAACAACCTAAGACAGGCACAGTCGTAAGGGACCTCAGGTGAGCAACGTGGGGGCCAACTGAGGTGAGGCATAGAACGAGAGAGACATTGCCTGTGACAAGCTATGTCACAGGCCGAGCCCAGCTAATCATTATTCTGGTACCTTCCACAAATATATGCATATGCATTTGCATCAGTTAAAACAGAAAAGGGGGAAATGTGGGATTCACTTATAATTTAAGTATAAAAATCATATGAATAATCATAGTTGACTTGATTGATTATAGTAACTGAATTAGTTTCTCTGATATGACTGCCTTTGCATTGTTCACCTTGTGAGAACTTGTTCACTATGTTCCTTGCATTGTTCACCTTGTGGGAGCTTGTTCACTGTATTGGAACTTGTTCGTTGCATGGTGAGCAATAATGTCTTGTGTATTAAAAAGTTGTTAAGAGAAAAAACTTCAAAAGTTCACATCGCAAGAAAAAATAAATTTGTAACTATGTATGTTGAAGGATGTTAACTAAACTTACTGTGATAATCATTTCACAATAAAAAAATGTAAAAAAAAATAAGTATTTAAAATCATTGAATTCTGCCCAAGATGATTTAAATAACACCTTTAGGTTGCTTCACATTTTTCAGTTTTAAATAACACTATGACAAACATCCCCTGTATACATTTTACTAGCTTCCTATAGTTACTAAATTTAAAATATGTATAATGTCTGACCCCACAGTTGTACCCATAGAAATATAGTGTAGCTACATTTTTAATGATGAGAAACTCTAAACTGTACCCAAAGTAGAAAGATATTACTTCTATTCTTACATACATCTTTTAGAGATTCTATTGTCCATTTGATTTGGCACATGGGCTGGTCTAATAATGGCAGCAATTTAGGGTGCTCTCTATTGTATGACCCTTCCAAAGGACCTAGATTAGTCAAGCAAGTTTTGAAAAACAGTTCATACTACTTATTTCAAGACTTACTATAAAGCTGCAGTAATTAAAACAAAGTGGTATTGAGGAAAGGATAGACATATAAATGAAACAAAATAGAAAATCCAGAAATATATCCACACAACAGTTGTCAACTAACCTATAATCCAGGAATTTCCATCCTGAGGATTTATTCTAAGAAAGCAATTAGAGATAAATAATAAAGTTTATCTACAAAGATATTAAGCTTAGCATTTTTAATAATAAAAAGTTGGAAATGATATAATCAAGAATATAAAACTAAAAAAATGCATACAAAAAAGTGATATGACATAGATAAAAATGTTAACAGAGATCACTTTTGAACTACAAGATTGTTCCAATATAGACATTTAATGCTCCAAATTCCTCTAAATTAGGATTCAGCAAACTTTTTCTGTAGAAATACCAGATGGTAAATATTTTAAGCATGCTAGGCCCTATAGGCTCAGCCTTAATTAATCAACTATGTCATTGTAGATTATGCAAACATAGATAATATACGAAAAGTTAATGAGGCTATGTTCCAATAAAACTTTATTCATAAGAATAGCTGATAAGCAAAATTTGGCCTATGGGCTATAATTGGACAACTGCCTAACCTGTGTCCCACAAATTTTGATATGGTGTGTTTCCATTTTAATTTTTTTAGAAATGCTAATTTTCCTTTTGATTTATTCTTTGGCCCATGGTTTTGTTAAAGGTGTGTAATTTAGTTTTCAAATATTTGAAGATTTTACAGATTATCTTCCAGCTATTGATATCTAAATTAATTCCACTGTGGTCAGAAAACATTCTTTTATTTGAATTCTTTTAAATTCATTGATACTTGTCTTATGGCCTAGAAAATGACTTATCTAGGTAAATATTGTGTGGTTTTTTGAAAAGAATGTATATTCTGCTGTCTTGAGTGGAATGTTATCTATTAGACCAAGTTGGTTGATAGTATTTTTCAAGTCTTCTAAATCCTTACTGATTTTATATCCACTTATCTTACAATTACTAACAGAGGGGTGTTTAAATTTCTGACTGTAATTATGTTTTAATCTAGTTCTTCTTGTAGTTCTGCTAGTTTTCTGTTTTCCATATCTTGAAACTCTTCCTTTTGTCTGAAAGTTTTCCTTTAACATTTCTTGTACTGCATATCTGATGAAGATGAAATTTTGCAGCTTTTCTATGTCTCTAAGCAATCTTTATTCTATCTTCCTTTTTGAAAGATACTTTTACTGGGTGTAGAATTATAGGTCAATGTTAAAAATTATCTCTTTTACAAAGTTAAAAAATTCATTTAAAAAATTCAGCACTTTAAAGATATCGCTCTACTCTTTTCTTCCTTTCATTGTTTCTGACAAGAATTCTGTCATTTTTATGTTTGTTCCTCTGTATAATGTATCTTCTCTCTGGTTCTTTATTACTGATTTTGAGCAGTTTAATGATGATGCACCTTGGTGTCATTTTCTTCATCTTTCTTTTGCTTGGGGTTCATTGAGTCTCTTAAATCTGCTGGCTTATATTTTTCATCAAACTTGGAATATTTTCAGCTGTGATTTCTCTTAATGTTACTTATCATTTCCCTCCCCTCCTTTGAGAATTCTAATTATATGCTTATTAGGCTACTTTAATTTTTCTCCACAGACCACCAATGGTCTGTTAAATTTATTTTTGGCTCTTTTTTCCCTGTCTCATTTTGGGTAGTTTCTACTGCTGTGTCTTCAAGTCCACTAATTTTTCCTTCTGCAGGATGTCATCTGCTGTTATTCAATTCAGTTTGTTTTTCATTTCCATAAGTTCAGTTTGGGCCTTCTTTTATATCTTCCATGTCTATGCTTACTTTGTTCAATTTTTTCTCTAGCTACTGACTACATAGGTTATAGTTATAGTAGCTACTTAATATCTTGGTGATTCTAATTTTGGGGTCAGTTGTTGGTCAGTTTGTATTGATTCATTTTCCTCCTTATTATGAATCATATTTGTCTCCTTTTTTTGCATTCCTAGAAATTTGTAATCAGATCCAGATATTGTGAGTTTGACCTTGTTGAGTGCTGGATACTTTTATATTCCTATAAATTTTCTTAGCTTTGCTATTGCATGCAGTTAAGTCACTTGGGATTACTTTGGTCCTTTTGAGTCTTGCTTATGATTTGTTAGGCAGGACCAGGCCCCATTTAGATTAGTGCTCTTATTTCCTATTACTGAGGCAAGAACCTCCCCTCAATGCTTCATGAATTATGAAGTCTTCTAGTTTGACTTGTGAGACTAGGTACTATTTCTGGCCCTTTGTGAATGCTAGATATTACTTCTTTTAATCCTTTCAGGTGGTTCTTTCCTTGGCTTTGGATAGTCTCTTTACATGCATGTTGTCATACTTCAATGAATACTTGGAGGAACCCCTTGAAGGTCTTTGAGTGTTTTGTTTATGAAACTCTTTCCTTTCTGTATTTCTGCGCTTCATAATGTAGCCTCCTTGGCCCTCCCAGATTGTCAGCAACATATCCTCAACTCAAAGAGTCCACTGGCATCAACCTGCTTCTCCTAGGGATTGTTTTTATCAACATTTATTCCTGGGGTCTAGTACTATATCTGAAACAGGGAGGTTCCATGGACATTAGATCAAATAACATTTTTTTTGGTTAAAAATTTCTGTCCTTGCCACAAGTTAGATGTTTACCACTTGAGTAAGACATTCATAGAAACTTATTTGTACTTCTTAGCCTTATAGGATACCTTATGAATCAAAGACTGGCCTTGATATCACTTGTTTCCTCAAGGTAAATATCAAATCATCCTCAGTGGTGCATTGGCTTTAAAAGATCACAAGATGAGCACTATTTACTCAGCTTTCAATAGTGATAATACATGTTACTATAAATATGTCTTTGAATTAGTATGAAGATATATATAGGTATATAATAAGTAATTATATTTAAAATCCATTATATCAGTGGTTCTTAACCTAATATGTATCAAAATCACCTTGGGAACTGACTTGAACTTAAGAGATTCCAATTTCATCAATGCCTTCTAGATGATTATACTGGGGTTAATCCACAGGTAAAATTTCAGGGATCAGTTTCCTCTTCTGCAAAATGAGGAAAATGGTTATTCTCTACCTTACTGGGTTATGAGAGTCAATAAAATAATGCACTCAAAGCATATAATTCAGTGGTTGCATATAGTGAAATGCTGAAGTGCTATAAATATTATGTAAAATAGATTTTCATGTCTACAAGAGAATTTGTTGTTTGCCTTTAGACAATAATAATTCATAGCTAATCTCTGGAATTTCCTGTTACCTTAACCCACAGTAATCTCTAATGACTGTTAGATTACTGAGAATTTAGGAAATTAGAAGTTTTTTATTAACAGATGTAAACATAAAAATTATTAGGGATTAGAGCCACAGTGGAAATTAGGCAAGTGAGCATAACTGGAAAGGGGGCTAAGTTTAACTACAGGAATCATGCAGAGTGTTTTCTTCATGAAGGTGAGTCATGGGGTGTTTCAGCTTAGAAGATTTCTTCATAATATTGTGAGAACCCAGGTGAATCTATTCTCTAGGCACCTAGGCACTTTTAACTTGTCTTATTTCCTTTTATTTCCTTGGATGGAGTCAACACTTGGGTAACAGCATATATAGAGAGGTATAGGAACATTAGTATTAGAAAAGAACTAGTTTTCCTAATACTTACCTAGGAAATCAGGTTTTTGCTAGTGTATAGTTATAATTCTACAAAAATGCCTAAGGTGAATTTAAGGCGCAAGTCTCTAAAAGCTCATCTGGGAATATTAGATTTCTATTAACAAACTCTAGTCAAGTCGCACTTTGTTCTTATAAAGTGCCAAGTAATGTAGGTCAGTAATAGAAATGGGAAAATCCCATGGTCACCTAACAATCAGATCAAGTCAGAAGATAAAACTGTTTAACAGTGAAAGTATTCATTGTGAAATATATTACAAACAAGGAGATTCCCTTATTTCTTTATGATTGTCCCATAATATGTATGCCTGGAAAGTGATTTCCTTCATTAATAACGACTCCTGTAGAATGTATTGAGATCTTAGAGGGTATAGTTCACTACTTTGCATGAGTTATGATGGGAATTTCAATAGAAAAAGAATACTGTGCCTCCCAAATGTCTAAGAAATTGAAAAAGAAAACTCAAAACTTATACCTCCTTAACAATATCTTAACTATATCCAACACAAATAAAAGATTCACTCTTTCCCCCATATCTGAGAGCTTTCTGAACTACATTTAAGCATATTCAGGATGTATTATTTAGTAACAGAAGTTAATTATGAGAAAAAACCCCGAAACCTCTGCAGATCTGATGTCCAAATATCCAGAATACTGCATGCTTATAATTTTCAGTGATAGATTCAGTATTACTATTAACAAGAATAATTTTACTTACAGTGATTAACCCCCCCAGGCACCTCCCAAATTCATGATGTTGTATAATAATACATGTAAATGTGCTTTTAGCTTGGTTAATGACATGTAGAATCAATTGTTCTATGTCCAAAAATAAAGCTAGCTAATTGAAAGGAAAAAAAATCATCTGTTTGAATTGAGGCATCCAAGGACACTTACACTGTAGATTGTGTGTGTGTGTAGATTGTAGGGGGAAAGTGTTTTACTGAAATAAAGGTAAGAAAATGATTGCACTAGCTACAAAACCTGAAATTGTTTCATTTTCAAAACAACTTTCATTTTGATAAGAGTGATGTTAGATATTTTTTCCACATCATTTACCTAGCTCTTTTCTTTATTCAATTATTTAGTAATGATAAGTCAAATAGCATTTAGTTTACTAAGGGTTGTGTAGGACCATTTGTTGAAATCAAAAGTGATTTATAACATGCAAAAAAATTTCTGTGTACGAGATCTAATTAATTGTATTTATAGCAGACAGTAAATATTTCTGTACATACTAATTATACTTTATTATACCTGAAAACAGATATATTGATTTAAATAGCATAGCCACAAAGACATCATTAATAAAGTTAGCACATGTAACTAACTACATCCATTTTTTTGGAAAGACATACAAAACAAGTATTTTTATGGTAAAGAAAATATTTGAACATGTATTTATTTTCTGCTTCAATTTTACCTGGTAAGTTAATGCCCACTTAAAAAATTACAAACACATCCTTTTGAGATATAATATTTTAGTGGATCATCCAATCTAATCTATAAGGCCCAAGCTTTTTTCCCACATATGTTTGTGGCAAGTGATTAAATACCAGTGTCTAATTTTAAGCAGTTATGAATATCAATTGGCAGCTCCTGAGTAGATGTATTTTTCTTCCTGAGGAGGTTATGCTGAGCACCTCAGGCACATTCGACACCAGGCCTATTGAGAAATCATCTTTGTAAGCAGGGTGGATTTAACAGTAGCTTCCTTACAGGTTTATGTGTTTAATTAGCTGACAGAACAGATGAAACAATAGGGGCTGAAGACTTGCAAGAGAAAATAACATGAAAGTGTAGTATAGTTCTTATTGTGTCAAGTACTATTAATAAAAAAAGTGAACAAGAGAATTAACTGAACTTTTTCATTTTTTAAGAATCCAAATTTTGTAATTCACTTGGTTATAATAGATTGTAGATCCCACAAACCACAAACTCAGTTAAAAAAAATGCCCTAGTTTCAGACAGTATATCTGAGTACAGGTCAGTGAAGCCAAACTGAAAAATAGGGAGGTTGTAGTCCTGGTGGTAGTGAATGAAACAGATTGATGAGGTCTAACTCTAGCTCTCATTTTATATTTTTAATTGATAAATGGGAGCTCAAGAAATGGTTTCCACATATCACATGCTTTGTTGTATCCCAGGTATTACATATTTCTCTTTTAATGAAATTCTCTTATATTTTAAAAACATAGCTATTCGAGATAGTGCTTTTACCTACATATATGTTTATTATAGGACTATCCACACAAATAGATAGTATTATCTTATGTATTATATTAAAGCATGGACATACTTTTTAATCAATATCTCTATAACTTATTACCAGAAGAAATATGTGAGCTATAGCAAACACATATTTAAGAAAATATTTTAATTAGTCTAAGCACTGAGTTCACTTTTGCATTTCATATGGTGATCACTGATAATAGTAAAAATGAATTTTGTCAAATTCAGAAATTATTTAAACCTCCTGGATTATGATACTTGATTTCATTTGAGGGAGTTTAATTTCAGATTTTTTAAAAGAAAAATATAAGAAAAAGAGAACACCCTTATTTTAAGAGGAAACAAATGGCTTTGAAGAGATCATACCAAAGATTCTATGGATTCTTGAATATTAAACAGTTTACAAAATGGGATTTTGTGGGGCTGTTTGTTAATAATTCCAAAATATTTAAATTTAGACATAACTGGCTTTTCCTTACTATGGAGTGCTTGTAAAACTATATAGCAATTGTTGCAGGATTAAAAAGAGAAGGGAAAACTCTTCTCTGAATCCCAAGTAATAATAACAGATCAAGGGAATCTATAAGAAGCCATCCTAGACCTGGAGATGCTGATCTATCAAAGGAGGCTCAAGGGTAGATTTGAAGATTTAGGGCCAGGGAGAACCATATAAAGCCTTTGGATAAAAAGGGTTATTTGAGGGCAAAAAAAAAATTCTAGGGTCAGACCTATTCAAATCAGAGCAGATCACCTGTACTCACCTGCTTATCAGGAATCTAGGGTTTTTAGAAGCAATGTGGGAACCTGGCCTGTGGCTGGAGAAACCTTGTTGCATGTACCAGTTGGTATTCATACCTGCCTATTGGACATGGTAACATAGCTAATTTCCTTTTAAAATGAATTTGAAGTAAAGATGACAGGAAGATTTATTAATATTCTGGACATCATTGGAAATTGGTCGAAAGCTAAAACCCCTCTCTTCAAGAAAATCATCAAGTTCCTAAAGGTCTGGGTGTGGGTGTGTCCCTGAACCTCAAGATAAGAATCCTTGTCAACAGATGGCTACCACTGTTATGTTAGCTTGAAATACTTACTTTGTTCCTGGCGATATTATCTGGTTGGATTTACTGTGGCCTTTTGACATGGAGTCACCACTGACATATGACAAAAACTGGCTTTTACTTTTGGAGTCAGGCTTTCCTCTGGTAACTTAGGTTCTTGAAGAAAATAATAATTTTAGATCAATAGTTCTGTGATCAGTGCAATGCTTGATGAGTGAAGTACAATAATAATGGTAACATTTATTGATTGTGCTCTGATAGGTGCTTTATACGTATTATCCCACTTACTCCTCACAGTTCTTTGAGGTTGGACTATTATTGACCCTATTTTACAGATGAGTTTAAATAGTTTGCTTGAGGTTGCAGAGCTAGAATGGTAAATACAGGATTAGAAACCATGTGGTCTGATGCCAAGCCCTGTTGATCTCTATAGCTACAAAGATTAAAGCCATCTTTAGATAATTCTTTTCACTATCCTAATTCTGCTCCCCACACTATAATAAGAGGGTGGGAACTACTCAAGGGACAACTTCCCATCTTTTACCTTAATTCTTTGCTCTACTTCGTCTTCTTTTCTCTTTTAAAAAACTTCCCTTGTATGCTTTTCTTGTAACTTCCCAGAGGAGTCAAGAAAGGGAGACTAGATAGAAGTGCTTGTACTGTTTAGATGACACAATCAGGAGTGGTAAGAAGAAGATGGAGTCTGACTTTTCAATTATGGGGATTATTACAGCTCTTTTCCTATCCTACCTTAATCCTTCACGAAATGATGAGGTATCAACACAGAACCACTCCTGAATAACTGCTCATATGTACAGTCTAAGAGAGGCAGGTCAGGGTAGGTGAGGGTAAATTTGAAAAGACAGGCGGGAATATAGAACAGAAAAGATCAGGACTAATCTGTGACTGCCACATCAATAACATTTGCCCATCTTTGCCTATGAAACTGTTGCCCCCATCTTTTTTCTTGTTTTGTCTCTTGCTTAGAAGTAGTTCTAAATATTTATTTTTAAATATGCTTTAACAATATAAATACAATGAAAAAATTTTAAGTCACTCACCTAAAGTTTAATACTATCCAGATATTTCTATTACATGTAAATAACTAAATAATAATTTGATTTTTGCACTCAGTAAATCATTATGAATTCTTAATTTTTTATCAAAAACATGAAATAATTGAAAGGCAAGAAAGAAAGCATGGAGTACGGAACAATTGATATTTGTATATCCTTATTTCAGAGAGCTGCTTTACTTTAAATAAAATAATTTGACATCATTAACATTTTGTTCCTTAAAGTAGTCTATATGATAAGAAGTATCTTTATTTGGAGGTTAGGGAAATAAAACAGGTTATGTCTTATTCAGGATTTCAAAGAAAGTCAGTGAAAAAAGCTAGTTTAACACAGAAAATTAAAAGGAAAATTGAGACAATCATCCATATAATAAAATCTCAAACTTCCATTTTTTATATTGATTGCATTTTGTTCAAACGAAAGGTTGGTTTTTTTTCTTAAGAACAAATTCCTAAAATAGATATTTTTCTGTCTTTAAGAATGGCATTATTTAATTATGGAACAAGCAAGAAGGCTTTAGACTGACTGACTCACGTAACATTTCTTTTGGTAGGTCTATTTAAAGAAAGTCATAAAGGAGAAAAATCACAGCATGGCAGCTATGTTAATGACTGATGAAAAAAATACAAAGTAGAAGACTTTTCTTCTGTACACAATTAACTCTTTAAAACAACTAGACTGAATAGTTGCCTTTGACAACTATGTTTTCCAAAATTTTTCTAAAATGAATTCAAGTGCCCAAACTTGAAAACTACACTCCACAGTATTCACAACAAATTAATAAATCATTATAAGATTTATTTAATAACTAGCTGATTTCTTAAAAATATTTTTGTATAGAAATACAAAAATTAAATAAAAGAACTAGAAGTGTGGTTGTCAGTGCCATTGAGAATAGAATACGAATATATGTTGTTATTTGCAAAACCACACAGTTCTTTTCTCTATAAAGGGACTAGAGAATTAGAAACCATAGCTGTATCCCTTTAGTCTCCCATTTGCCTCTTTGAAAAAAAAAATTCTAGCTCTTTGTTTCCGAACATGTTTTCCTACAAGATCTATTTCCTTTTCTTAAATTACAGCATGAACCTAACAGCCTTTCCTGTTCTTAAGTTCATATTTTGGCTTATCAGCAATTCAAGGAAAAGGACTACTGTTTGTTTTTTCTCTTTTCTTTCTTTCTTTTTTTTAAACTCCTGAGGAAAGGGTGAATTGACTTGAAGCTACAAAATGAACTCAACATATCATGACAATTGTTGGAATTAGTGAGTTGCTGTGGTGATCCCCCACAATCTGCTGTCATTTGTCATGTGAGTGCCAGAGAAGCTAAAATGGGTACAGGCATCCTTTTTAATAAAAAAGAGAACATTGTAAACCAAACACATTAATTGACCAAAATGTAAAATCAATAAAAACAAATGAGCTGGGAACCAAAGCAGATGGACACGGCAGCTTGTCTCTTTTCTTCACCAGAGGTTTTCTGTTTAAAGCTATTCAAGAAATGTAATGATGAAGTGAGTAAGCATGACTCTGTGGTCATAAGACAAGCAGTGTTGTTAGTTTACCATCTTGGAAAATATTCAGTAGGCTAACATGGGGCTGACTTACATAATATGCTCTGAATTTGTCCAGATTAAAGAATGATGGATAAAACTAAGGTTCAATCATGGTGACAGTCATGGCTGTAGAGAATTAGGTGTTACTTTTGTTTAGTCAATAAAAATTATTGTTTGAGCCATCAATATCTTACTGTCTTGCCATTTTGTATAATTTCCTGTATCATATAAAATTGTTTTGAAGCCTCTGCTCAAATGTTGTCCCATTAGAAAAATACCTGACATCTGTATTTCCTCAGTCCAGATTGGATCAAATTTAAACTTTATTTGAAAAATGTAAGATATAAAATGGTCCTTTTTATGTGTTGTAATTGGAAGCATTCATTACATAGCATGGAGAAACCAGAATCACAGAACTGCAGAAATAGGTTTTGTTTTCAAACAGAAATAATAATGTCCATCATTTCTGTTTTTGGCAATTATAAGTAGAAAAAAGTTGATTCTCTATTGATCATTTTAATAGAACACAGACTAATGGTTTTGCTATTCATATACTGTCAAGAAACAGGCCTTTCATAAGCAACATCTTTTTCATTCTTACTGTGTACCCTAGATATGAACTAGGTATTAACTGGAAATATCCTACATTATGCAGATGGTAAATGTTTCTCCTGGAAAGCACCAGTTTGATGTAAATTGTACTCAAATGTCCAGGTGCTTAAAGTTATTATCAGTAACATAATCAATGATTGGCATATAAAGATGTATTTTGTGCCTCATTTCTTTAAAAAAATAACATCTACTTTTTAAAATAACCATCTTACATATTCAGGCATGAGGCATAAAGAGATAAAAAGCCAACATTTGTGTTGCTTAGAACTGCTTCAGCATGTTTAGATGTAAAGATATGGAATATTTTGAAATCCACTTGTATGATTATGGTATGGGGATCATTAGTTTAAGAAAGCCAGTTGGCTTTTACTCGTTTGGGTTCTTGCTATCACTCTGCCTATAACTACATTGGAATGTAGATGGCTTTTGTATTTCTGTTCAGTAACCTTTTAAATTTAGCTCTAATAGAAGCACAAGTAACTAAAGACTTAGCAGTGTAGATACAGGCAGGTATGGCCAGGCTAACAGTAACAAAGGCAGAACAGAGGAAACTTGCTGGGCCTGCATTTAGCACTAGACCTTCACCCGGACCAAGATAGCAAGGAATGGGTACTGACTCAACAAAAACCTAGACATCATTTCCTCTGCAGGATGTGGCACAGAACTAGGGGATCTGCTATAAAGTGGCAATGGGTCTCTGTTAATGAGGGGAGCCTCAGAAGGGGAATCCAGCAAAAGGTGAGCATAGTCTCAAAAGGCAGACAGGGTAGATCTGACAGGGAATTCTGTATCTTGGCATTTATCTTTAAAGGGTATACAGCCCTTCTGCATTAGGTAAATTCTGACAATGGTTCACACTGACTCCAACCTCAAAGGGCATTAATAAGATCAGAGAAGACTCTGGCTTTGAAAAGAAAAAGTTATTGATGCTACTGGCAATGACAGAGAGAGTTGCCTAGATAGATAAAACAGAAGCCACTTGACCAAACCAAGGCAGAAGAGCAGATTGGTAGGTGCATGTGACATCCCGGAGGACAAGGCAAAGATGTCTTCAGTCCAGTCCCGTTTCTGCCTCCTTGTCCAGATTGGCACTTTCTAGACAATGACGTAACAAGCACCATCGAACAACTCTATCTCTGGAAAGAGGAAGGATTCAGAGTATGGAAGTCTGAGAAATATGCTCAGAAGCACCTGATGGTGGAAAAGGAAAAATTTTCACCAGCTGACTTTGCAAGCAACAGTCTGTTCAGGTGATATTTTGTATTGGATTCC
The DNA here is from genome assembly GCA_032199065.1 of Smutsia gigantea. NCBI lineage: Eukaryota > Metazoa > Chordata > Mammalia > Pholidota > Manidae > Smutsia > Smutsia gigantea. The sequence continues at coordinate 67,624 of JAVSCE010009108.1, forward strand.
TTCATAGACTACAAGTTTCACTTCAGAGGAAGTAGTAATAGCAGACAAGCCTCTAAGAAAGCTTCCTTGCATCTACTTTATGTAAAAACAAATTTCACTAGTCACAAGGAAGGGATAATTAAGAGGGAAAGCAAATGAATGGATCTCTGCCCTCCAGAAATTTAAAACCTAATGCCTCTGAAAAAAGGAACACTGAGGTCCCCTCCATGTGGTAGAAGCTGAGAGCTAGTCACAGATGTTAGATATTAGGGCTGAAAATCTCTTACTGCTCTAGAAATAATAGCTTTGAGGCCACAATATCAGAAAGATAGTCCAGTCTAGAGTTCTAAGAACCAACCCATATCAGCAAACAATACAAGTCATACTTCATACAGTGATGCTGTAAAACATCACTGCAAAAACAAACAACAAACGAATAAATGTATAAGAAGGAAAAGGTAAAGGAAGCCAAAAGTGGGGAGGCAGAAAAACTAAGATCAGACCTATTAGAAGCATAGGAATTGTTCTCTATATAGTTAGTAGAAGGAACCAGAGAGGATGGGTGGGATAAGGTGACATCAATAAGCCTCAGGGAAACTGCTCAAGGTATCTCCAGTATCCTAAGGAAAAATGTCTCCAAATCACCACTCTTAGTTTTCAAAATTTTGTCTTAATCACTAGGTAAGTGTGCCTTTTATTTAAGTATTTTAGGAAAGCAGTTATAAGATCTATCTTATTTTAACATTGAGTATTTTTTCAAATGATCCAGCTATCTTTTTCTAAACTGAATGTGTCACAGACACCTATAAATTGCAGTAATCAAAAATGGAGTTTTATTTTTTTTTACTGAGCTATTAAAAGGATTCAGCATTGGATTCTTATCCAAGTCAAAGCAGAAATAAAATGACCCAAGAGGCTAGCATGGTTTCCTATAGTCAAAACTGGAGGAGGAGCTCACTAAAACTCTTACTGTTTAATAAACAAGGCTTAGAAGGACTAATTTCTAAGTTCTAAACCATGATATAATATACAAAGTGGACTAAGTGGTAAAAGAATAATCCCTAAGAATAATTTCAGAGCAACACAAATTTTAAAAACGCAATGGTTTCTCCTAATAGAGAAAATTGTGATTGAATGAAAACCTGTAGTTAATCTTAAAAAGCCCTAATAACATAATATGATATGTAAGAAAAAAATGAGTGGTCACACAAAAGACAATGCTCTCATTAATCAGTGATGAAGCTGCTACCATGTGTTCAATACAGGATCCCATGGTCATGGTGTTCATGATGTCCCATCGGGCATCTTCTAGAAGTAAAGGCGGCAAATGTTTCGGAAACTTAAGAAGCTGCACAAGGCTAACCCTCTGAGAAGACTCCATTGTTGAATGAAGACAGAAAAACACGAGTTTACTTTCATCATTTTACTGAATAATTAGCTCATAATGGCAGGAGACACCACGTTATGCACAAAAATTCTAGAGTCTACCTACATTGCTAGGCATAACTAGGAATTTTCACACACCAAGTACATCATGTTCCTACTTTACTGTGGTAAATTGCATTCACAAACAGTATCAGAGTTTTCAGCAGGGAAAATGTATATCACAAGTATATTATCTTTGTTGCCAATACAGAAATTAACTACAAAAGAAAATTAGAAACAAAATTTGGTGCATACATAATTCTACATAATTGAAAATTATTCAAATTTTAAAGAAATATATATGATACTAAAGTTATCTGGTGATTTTTTTCAAATCATTTCAAAACACTTAAGCAATGGTTCATATACTTTAAAAACAAAATTCAATTTAGGTGCAGACATTGACACATTAAATGTTCATATTATGGTATTCTAAAATCATCTTTTTGGACACAATATTTTTTTTAAATTTAAACTTACCTAAATTAGCAATAAAATTCACGAGTGGTGATTCAATATTATATGAAAAAAAATTAGTCTATATGCTAAGATTTGTCTTAAATTTTACCTTTTGTGCACATAAACAAAGAACCCTTGTCACTCAGAAAGCCTATCTATATCCAAAGGGACTGTGACTATGAACTGTAAGTTTTCAAGTCATGTTTCATGCACAGCTGCAAGAGACTGTGATCTTGTAAAGGAGTGACAGGCAGATGATATTCAAGGGCAGACTGACTGATTATTTTAATTAATATAACAAAACATTCATCAAAATCGAGTGCTTCAAAGTGGTCATCTTGCTAAGTATTAAATACTTATTTCAATGATGCTACCATTGCTTAAACCAGTATTGAATGTCCTCTTTTGATAATTGCCTTCAGAAACCACTGCCCACTCTTTCAAACATATTTTTTAATGGAAAAGGTTTGTCCAATAAAGAAAGATTGGCTTTGGAAAACTTATATGGAGTAAGTGTGGTGAATGTAGATATCTCTGCTTTGGGTTTACAAATGAAGTATGACTATAAAGTAAGTATATTTTTCTAGTGGCTAATAATCTCATTTTGAAGGCAATTCCAAAAGGAAACTTTGATAAGTTATTTGAGCAATGGGGAGGGCAGGGCACTAACTACAGTGAAACCTGTATAGGCTGTCAGGGTAGCTGCTGTATCAAGGACCATCCAAATGTCTCATTGCTTCATGAAGGTCATAGTTTGTAAGAAGAGACAAAAGAGGAGTGTGGCTGGCTGATTTTCCTCTGAAATCCCTCAATGAGTCCTGAAACTTTAACGTTTAGCTTGAAAGTAAAGGGATTTGACTTTTCTTAGGTTTTCCCTCTAAGAGGACTTTGGCTTATAAGAATTATCTTAACAGATGTTTCCAATTTCCCTATGCTGAATGAGAAAATTGATGCATGTACTTTATGATTATTTGCTGAGCATGAATTGGGAGGCCTTGTCAAGTCAAAAGAAAGCCTTTAGTTTCTACATTCAAACATCTCTTGGATATTCTGTTGAAACTGAAGAGAGTCCTAGTGATGGTTTTCAACCCAATGAATCTTAGGGAAACTGGCTGAGTCCATCCAAATATCTTCATATGAAAGCTACAGGAACAAATTCAAGAAATCTTAGAATTTTACAAAGTTCAATGTGCAAAATACTGTAAAATCTCCTATCCTGAGAAATTAAATTTTCTTAAATATTTCAAAAATAGCTGTAGAGAAAGTATAAGATTCTATATTGGGTACTTACCAACTTCAGAAATGATCAACTGAAACTTTGTCAAAATTCATTCCACTAAATCTACCACAAATAAACATTTATCATAAGTTAGATGTGTCTGAAAAGAAATGATTCGAATGTTCTACCAACTCAATTTTAAAAATCCAATATCCATGTCATTGAACTAATAGTAACAATATTACTTCAACTTAAATGAAAATTAGCCCCCCAATAATAAAGCGAATATGACATTTCTCACTAGGAAAAAAAATCATATTTAATCTAACAGAAAATGTTTTGTGGACCAGATGCTAATAGCACTTAGGGTATTTTCAGCATGATTATTCAATTTGAAAAATTTACTCAGTTTTTACTTTTATGTCAAATTCATGGGGCTGTTTGATGTAATGCCTTTGTAATATAGAAGGGAATAATCCTTTGCATATACATCAATACAATTCTGCAGATTGGTTTTAGGAGTCTTTAGAAGATATGTGAGAAAATCTCTTTATTTTTCTTTAACACTTTGATAAATGGGTCATTTAAGAAAAAAAATATATGTGCTCATGCATAAAGAGTGAAATTCTGTGAAGTAGGCTTCTTCTGTGTTCTAAACAGTTTTAAAAAATTAGGCAAAATATGTGGCACTTTTCTTTTTTACTGTAGTTCTAATACAAATTAAAATCATTTCATAGTATCATGAAAGCTACTAAATATGTAACAGTTTTGGCACAGTGTTTATGAAGATGTAAGCATACAAAATTCTAGACAAGATCACAGAACTTAGAGATCATATATGTAATTTGAACACAAAAGGTCACATAATAAAATGATGAGTCAATTAAATTTTAATTTAAAGGAAAATTATAGTGCTTAGAAGTTGTTATGCTTTAGTGTTGAAACCAAAATAATTTCTAACTTGTTTGCACTCTTTAAATGTGATGAAAGAGAAAAGAATTCAGGAAAGGCACCTCCAAATATGTAACAATATAAGTATTTGGCAAACCTCAGTTGTTATTAGTTATTCTGATACATGGAGGGTAATGAAAAAAATTTGATAATTTTCTTACTACAGTGAATTATTATTAAATAGAATTATTTCAGTGTAATTTTCCTAGACAACTTAAAGAAGAGATAAAATCTCAGCATTTTAAAAAATGGAGAACAGAAAATGTACTTTAAGGACATTAAAAAAATACTATTATTGCAATTTAAACGGTCAGTTTTTTTACATTCTAGTTACTTGTCTAAGATAGAGGGCAATCTAATACTGCCACTTGATTACTGAATTAAAAATTTACTAAACATTAAGACAATAATTCTCAGGTTTTTTTCAGGAAACACAAATCAGCAAAGGAACCAAACTAATCAGTATAAAATTAACAGGTAATACTCACTTGAAAAAAAAATCAAATCTAATGAAAATAAAATGAGCAACAGTTTTTTATCATTTAATTATATCAGGCACCATATGAAAATGTAAAGCTTTGAAACTGCTTTGCAGCATTTATAAAAATGTATTCCTATCATAATACTTTACAAAAGTATATCATCCAATGAATAGCTTAGCGACTTTTTTGTTTAACTGTTGTGTTAAAAATGTTTAAAAATAATAATTAGATATATTGATTTATAAGTATCAGGCATACTTAATGCTTTGATATTTATAAGTATAGCATTAGGAAGGTATGGGAATAAAAATAGGAAAATAAAATTTCTAAATTATATTTGATGCCAAATGTTTAAAAATGCTAAAAGAGTGTAATGTCTAGTTTCAAAGTTTAAGCTAACAAATCCAAAGAGACCCCATAAATGAAAAATATTAATTAGCAGTAAGGTAAAGTTTTGAGTAAATTTTATATCATTCAATAATAATATCTAATTTATAAATGCAATTTAAAATTTTGAGAATTGTGCAGAAAAAAGTTATACTATATAAAGAAATTAAATTTTACCTAAAAACGAGGTAACTTCATACTGTTCTCATTTTCTGTTTGCTGTATACAACTTAAAATTTTCTTTCCTGTGTATATTTTGGAGATTCATGATTCAGAGGTGGATTTTAACAACAAAACAAAAACCTTTGAATTCATTCATGAGTTTTATATTTTATTAATGCTTTATTTTAAAATGGTTATTTGTTTTTATCCATCAAATAGAAAAGAATTCACCAATACAAATTTGAAATTTCAGTTTGTTTCTATTTTGTACAAGCCTTCATTTGTATACTCTTTGTAGACTATATACAATGATAGTTGCTAGAGATTTTTTTTTTCAAATGTCATTTTCATGGCATATAATGCTGTTTTTACAAATAATTATCTTGAGCAAGAAATTACTTATCTTTGATAGCAAACTAATCATTTTAGTATCTAACCCTTTTACCTGTGATTTTCAATAGCAGCAGTAGCTGCCTCTTTTTCCTAACCTTGTAACTACTTTTTCTAGCTCAAAAAAGTTGCCTTTACACCTGCATATTTTCTCTCTCCCTTTCTTGCTTTCCTTTCCTTCTCCTTTTTCTTTTGGTGAAGTTATTGAATCAAGTAGCTTTCTAGAGGAGGGGGCAAATGTTACTACTCGTAGTCAACTGGCAAGAAAAATGAAAATCTTTATCACATGAGAAGTAATTAAAGCAAACAGATTTACTCAGAGTAAGGCCTAAGAGCAAGAAGTTGTTTCAGTCTAGCACATGAGCTTAATTCTTGTTTAGGAGTTTTTAGTGAAATGTCTTTCCTTTACTTTCTGAAATGCACTAGACTGATTTAAAAAAAAAAGGCTGACAGTTAATTAGCACAGAGTCTTATTACAGAAGTCTCCTCTAAAGCAGACATATTCAAGTTATTCTGAGGTGATTGTCATAAAGGGGTTGTTTGCTGTGGTGCTCACAGATGGCAGAAAAGACAGCCCAGGAACGCAAACAGCCTGATAATCAAGATAGTCTTAAAATATGGGTGAGTTTTCAACTCTGATTCTGGCCACAGTCTCTTTTCAAATATCTTGGGTTGTTACATCCAAGTGGTTTACTTTAAAGCAGTCTTGTCATCAAAGGGGGTCCCAGAGTCAAGAATAACTATGATAATTACCCAGAATTGCACCCCCCCAAATAATCATAATAATAATCCTGAATCTTAACCAAGTGTAATATTGTTTGTGCAATACACTGCTACATTCAAAAAGATGAAGTGCGAGACAACTACGATCTATTCTTGACTGACAAAGCTGCTATAATTGTATGACTTTCTGGGATAATGGTTTAAACAAAAGTAAATAGTAAAAGAAAAAAAGTCCCCCCCCACCACAAAAAAAGGATTGGAAAGCTTAGCTGTGTTTAGTGCCCATTGATGAAAGCAGTGTTCTCTGATCCATGCTGCTATTGTTGGTTTTAGTTTAGCTCCCTCTCAATCAATATCTAACAGGGCATGATTTAATAAGGTTTTATACTCTCCAAAAATGGGGGGGGGAGGATGGTTGTGGTATTGTCATTCATCAAAGGGGGCCTTTCCGGTTTCTTTGCTTTCACCTGCTGGGACCCATTTGGTCTCTTTCAAAGAGAATGCAATGACAAAATGAATGAAAAATGCTAGAATAAGAGTCCCTTATTCTACCCAATAGCATAATCAGTGGGTATTTGTAATCCCTATTGTACCTCACAGAGGTAGTTGTAAGACAATTAAATCTCGCTTCTTAGGCAAATGATTTTGGTAGTTAACCTGAAGCAGCCAGCAATATTGAAGAGAATGAATGCATTTGAAGCAATGATGTAATGGGATACTGCCTGTACAGAAAAACATGCCTGTGTATTGATGTGCGTATGTATATGTTATCTCAGTACTCTATGTTCACAGTTTTCATGGTTCATAGTCCCTTAAATTTTACATGAGTAAATGGCAAAGATTTTAAACAATTTCACAATCTGTCTTTTAACTTTTATTTTAAACGAAGATGAAAATACTCTTCTTTTTGCAGTATTATATACTCTAAACTGTAGTTTCATAAACAGAAAACATTTACATAGTTAACATCAGTTTGATGTGACAATCAATTTAGTTTTAATTTCATTTGCATCAGCTAAATTCAATTTCTCTTTCCCTCCTTACTGAGTCGCCTGAATGTCAAAAGGAGGCTTTTAGTGTTTGGAGGACATGTGCACTCATTTTTGTCTGCATTATTTGTCCACCTTCAGTTGTGTGGACTTCATATTCTATTTCAAGCATTGTCTATCAAGAAATCTTGTCATTTACCTTTTTTTAAGAAAGAATAAAAATGTGACTGGTGACAAAATTTCATAGCATACACAAATTCTAAAAGATTTGTAAAGAAAAATTGCAGTCGTGTTGAGAAGTCTTGTACCTACTCATGAACATTAGATATAAAATAAAGGGAGCAAAGAGATTGTTGTATCAGATACTCAAAGATGTATTTTAGTTTCTAATAATTTAAAACTTGAAGGATCCTTCCTTTAATGTATAATTCAAATGTACTCATTGATTTCCCTTACATCTCATTTACATTGAAAATACCCATATTCCTTTGACAAAGTTCTCTTAGAAACCTCAATGCTATTATTTACAGTAACTCCCAATTTCATTCTTGGGACAAAAATCATTTAATTAATATACTAACATTAATTAATAGAATATAATAATTAATGTATTTGACATAATAAACATACTTTTATCTCTGGAGGGACAAATTTTCTTCTCCATCTAAGGAATTTTTAATAAAAAGCTATTGATTTGGAAGGCCTGTATTGAAAAAATAAATTGATCCAGCCACACAGATATTCACAGATGGGTGCTCTGCACACAAGTGCATAACTATTTTCATTAAGTTATACATACATATAGCTACTTAATATATAAATAAAGTAGCTCTTCTATGATGCTTGTACACATAATTCTTTCTATTATCTTTAAGTATTGGAAAGCAACTCTCAGGGAATTAGAAATTTGTCCTATGTGACTTCCAGTGCAGAAATATTTAGTATCAGAATGCCACATACTTGTAGATTTTTTTAAACCTGTTATTTTACTATGTTTGGATCATACAAGAATAAAGAAATCCTAGAAAAATACATTGACCTGAATAAAACAATGTATTCTCTTACAATGCTGAGTTTAGTGAAGAGCGAGACACCTGACTCCTCTGGATACTTCCAAATGAGCCTGGCTAACTGGGGTAACCCAAGCCAATGGCCATCTTAAAGACTCGAGGTCAGGTGTTTTATTACTGGGATAGTATTAAAAAAATGACTGTCAGGGGTGAACTAAGAATTATGTCAAGAGCATTCAGCATTACTGCCACTAAAGAGAGAGGAGGGGAAAAACATTGTGAAGAAAAACATGCCATTTTCTAAATGAGCTAGGCGAGGAAGATAGGGCAATAATGTAGCCTTCAGCTGTTGGTTTATTAGGTTTCCATTCCCATGATCCACATCTGCGTTAGGCAGAAATAGTTTTACTTTTAAAACAGTTGCACTCTACTACTTTGCTCTCTTGTGGAGTAAAAAGTAGCTGTGAAAACATGCAGATGAGGTTTGTTCTTTGTGGTTGTTTCCCCAGCTCCTATGCTATTTTCCTGGTTCTATAGCCAATCTTAGCATTGTTGTCTGATTTGCCATGAAACAGTAAACATTGCTTTTCCTAGCCAAATCATCCAGGGTTAAATGGTATGTGATACAGATCAATAAGGCATCTACGGCTATACAAAGGGCAGTGTTGTTTCTATTAACAATTTTGAAAGAGAGTGTGGCCTTAGTGATACAGGATTAAATGGGGTATTGAGGTTTTTGATGTCTTGAATTCTAATTCTACCTAAGTCACTGGATTTCTGATGAAGTTGTGAGGAAGTATTTTCATTTCTCACTCTCTCTTTCTGGAAAATGATGAAAATATTCTGCAATAATATATTCATGTTGTATACCTGGCCTATTACGTGATCATTCAATAAACAATGAAAATCTGGAAGACTAGTGAAGAAGATTGGAAAAACATCTTGGTGACTTCAAGATGTATGTTACTTCAAATGTTCTGTCATTAATTGCTCATATTCTTTTTCAGATAATGTTCTGTGCTTCAGGATGTTCTTTCATCACATCTGAGCTCATTTAGCAGCAAAACTTGACATTTGTTTGTTTGGAGTTTCAAACAAACTGGGGCAAGGGCTTATTTTAGTTACCTACATTCTATTTCAGGAACAGGATGTTTTTATTTGCCCCTTATCAGTGGCATTTTAATGAATTGTACTGTAGAAAACAGCTTTGGAGACGTAATTGGCTTTTTGTTGCCATCTCTGAGGCCAGGTGCAAATGGCTGTTCATAAGGGTTAGTAACACGCATCCCTCTTTTATTTCAGTTTGGGGTAGAGGCCTGTGTGTGAGTGTATGTGTACTCATGTGTCCATGTGTGTGTGAGAGAGAAAGACAGAGGCAGAGAGAAGAGTTTTATAAAGTTGTATATTGTTATTAACTTAAGGTAACCTTTGAAAAGGTGATAGACCCTCAAACTATACTTCCTGCTCAGATTACTAGATTCCAGTTGATCTGAACCCTTTCTTCCTTTCTCCTACTCCTCTCCCTCTCTCTCTCCTCCATCCCCAGTTCACTTCAGAAGAATGTTACATGTTTTGTAAACAATTCACTCAAGTAGCAAATCAGAGAAGTAGCAAAATGACATACTCTTTTTGGTGTAATCAAATAATAGGGGTCCAACATTAATTTTATTCAAATGTTTGTGGTTTCATTTTGTTGTTATTTTACTGTATTTTGTTTTATTTATTGAATATTGTACTCAGTAGAAGTGGAAATGTAGTCCTCAGTTGTTGAGGACTGGTAAAAAATGAAAAGTTCTGAAGTTAACAAGATTGTCCAGGGAGATAGAGATGGTGATGCTCATTTGGGGCTTGGTGGACAACTGTCTTAGGCACAAATTAAATGCTTAAGGCAGGGCATTGTTGGAAGAAACTTGGTGAGAACACTTGGGAAACTAGAATTAATAAATCGATATAGTAGCTCCCTTCATTTTTAGGTAGCTAACCACTTAAGTTTCTGTTAAGGAAGTGAATGACATAGCCAACAAATAAGTAGCATTATTTCCCCAAATTAATGGTGAGTTGTTAGTAATTTCTGCTCAGTTTTGCACATTAAAGAGAGATACATTTTAGCCGCCTCACGATGATGCAGTTTTCTATGGACTTCTCAAAAAATTTTTTATTTTCCAAATTTGTTATAATTTAAGATTTTCATTTAAAAATATGTCAAATTTATGCTACTCCAAACCACAAAAAGGTAATTTTTGTGTGTTTTTCCCCAAAGTAGTGTATTTATTTTATTAAGTTTCCAAATTACTAGTGGGTCCCTGTTTAGTTTTTCCTAAGCATACACAATGACTTTGTAGAATTTTGACCATGAGCATGAAATAAAAAATCACTAGATTAAAGAAACTTAGGAACTTATTTCTGTGTAATTACTATTCTGCTATTAAAATTTATTATTTTTTGTCTCATAATGAATGTAATACATAATTATTTGAATATTCAATTATTAAATTATTAGATATTCAGTTAATTGTTGGCCAAATAAGCCAACCAATATTAAAGGAAAAAAGCCTCTCTCAAAACAAAACAAAATGAAATTTTGTTTTTTAAGTGAGATTCTGATCAATAGATTTTCTTTTATACTTTTTAAATATTAATATTACAGAAAACCAGTTGGCAAATGAGAATATAACACATTACTGGTCATTTCAAATACTAGTTAAGACTGCTTGTGTGACTTCCAGTGTAATTTAAAGGTGGGCTTTTCTGCTTGACCTAGCACATTTACAAAAGCATTTACAAAGTTCTTTTTTTTAACAGGTTGTTTTGCATAAAATTGTATGGCAAGTTTTGTCAAACTCTTTGAATATATGAATACAGATAGAACACAACAAAATATTAGTTTGTGTTGTTTCCACCTACCACATCTCTACCATGAAAACTTGAAGTGTCTCTCTTTTCCATTTTATGGAAATAGTTGAATAATTTCTTCATAAGAGAGTCCAAATTTTAAAAAAGAATTAGAAAAAAGTTTTCCTTGAAGTAATTAATTGGAATCATGATGGAGCAGTGTCCCTCTCAGAACCAGTGAAAAGCTATTATTTTTTCAGCAAGTGATCAAACAGTACTGACCAGGCAGTTTCTATTGCACTTATATATATACTCCCAGGTGGATTGTCAAACATAAAGTGACTTTATCCTCCACTGGTGTTAGTTAGATGCCACAGAAAACCTAGTGCCCATTTATAATCACCTGATACCATACTTTTAGAAATTGCTCTAGATCTGTATATAAAAATCATTCACTTCATAAGTATTAAACCATTATGCTGTGTTATATCCCGAATGACCAATTGTGAATTACATAGAATGTCTAAGGAGAGCAAATTAGTTTTGCACACACAGGCTCCTCTGTCAAGCTACCTCTTCTCTGTCTACCTATCACCTATCTTGTTTTGTAGTAAACATTATATATAGTTTGGAGTTTTGGAGTTTGGGAAATGCTACCTAAAGTGAAGTTTTTAAATGATACCAAAGATTAGAATGAATTGAAACATGACTCATAGGACTCATTCCATGGATCTATTAATATGACAAATTAACTTATGATCCCATAAAAGAGAACTACATAGGGTAAAAAAAGATATAACATTCCTATGGAGCAAATTTTGCCACGTTGTCCATTTGGTCTCCACTATTTGTATTTTAAAGATGTGTGGTTACATTTCATTGAATCCTTATTTTTCCAAATGTTTTAATTGAGTGTCCTCATAAGATCTCTGATTTTCACAAATTCATTTAAGTCAGGGCTAAGAAGATACTTGAAAATGTTTAATCTTGCTCTGAGGTGCTATACAAAGGAAAAAAACTTTTCAAGGGTGGCACAAACTTAACGGTTTTAGAAATCTCAGATTTTGAAGTGGTATGATATATCAAACTTGTAAAACCCATTATATATATAAACAAAGCTATATCAGTAGCACATGAAACAAATTATGCAGTTCAGTTTGCCAATGTGTAGTATAACTTGACCATATGTAAATTTGCTATGAGGTTTTTAAAAAGAATCTTTTAAAATACACACCAAACTACAACAGATTTGTCATTCATGCACTGCTGAGCATAAAAGCCTAATTTTACCTTTTTGCTATTATTTTAAATTAAGGCACTTATCCAAAAGATCAAAACAGCTTTTATAATGGACATTTTGTGAAGAGAGGTAGTGATAATGTCTGGAGGAATATGGTAATTGTTTCTGGTGTGGAGGCACAGGGAGGTATGTGCCTTATGCATATGTTGGGAAGCTGGAAATACTCCCAATATAAAAGTATATCCCAAAGTTTGGAGGGTAAATTAGAAGGTGCCTAGTGATCAGGCAGAAACATTAACTGAGACTTTAAAAACATTGCATTTGAAAAGCAAGAACTAAGACATTTCCTTTTGCTTTGCTGTTAAGGAATATTTAAAAGAGGATAACTGCCATTGTGACAGCAGTGTTAAATCCAGCTTTTCATATTACAGTCCTTATTGAAGGGACTCACAATATCAGATGAAGAAAGACAAAGAGAATTTTTGATGAAAAAATATCAGGAAAAAGAGAGATGACTGAGAATATGCAAACTTTGTCTGCAGTTGTTTGAGCAGGCATAATGCTGAAGGGACTTCTCTTGCCCTCTAACTACCTATTAAGGAAGGCTGCATAACAAATAGCAGACTATCCCCTAAAGAGCTGAAAGGTAAAGTTCTCAGGAAGCCCCAGTAAATACTGAAATGAATTTTACAATTCCAAATTTAATTCAACTTTTTCTGAGGGTGTGTGTGGCAAGGGTGGAATACCCGCTTTGTGTCCTGCAAAGTGTCATGCGACGCAGAAAGATTTCCTTGAAAGAAAATGCATCGTACTTGACTGAACACTAAGCTCTCAGCATGAGAATAAATGCCTCCACGTTGCTTGCTGCAGTGTGAGCAGACCCAGTGCAGTGCTTTCATGCCACCTAGTGGCTTTATGAGGAGTCTCTTGAACACTGATCTCAAGGAATCAATTCCTGTTTATATTTCGATAATGTCTGCAAGGCAAATGAAAGAGAAATTGCCGTTATTATTCAGAGAATTCAGGCAAAAAGAGTTATTTCAGGTTAAAATATCCCAGTAGTTTAAATAACCTGGCTTTAAATTTTTGGTCCATGTTGGCTTTGGTGGATATTGTCCAAGAATTAGATCTTTTTTTCTTTTTGCCTTTCCCTTGTTTGATTCCATTCTTTCTTCTCCACTTCTCTTTAAGATTCCTGTTTTAATTTTCAGTTTTGCACACTTGATGCTTTTTGTGTGCTTGTATCTATCAGACATTGTTTTACAGTACAAAGTTCCCTTCAGCACTCAAATACTGAGATGAGAGGTAATAAAGTAAAAGAATCACCTCTTGGAAACACTTAAAATAGTTACAGTCTCTGACACTCCTCCATTACCACCCCTCTGATGTCCTGTTCTGCAAGCAGCACTTGGAACATCAAACTGTAAAGGTATTGTTTACAAGCTAAGGTATTTTTTTCACTGTCAGAAATACAGCTTTCCATGGTAATCCTTGCAAAATATCATTAAAATGGCTTTATCCTCACTATTTATATGTAAAGGCATGCTTAAACTTTCTTTAATAAGTCAATCTTCAACTGCTAATGAGAATATATAACAAAAATCACAAATTTTTATATTTCCTATTTGAGATTTACCCCATAAACACAGGAGGTCACCCTTCTGATCCTATTGATTCACATATTTCAATATTACATTTATTGTATGCACAGATATGAACCATTCTATTCTGGGAATATAGAATTGCACTCTTTAATAATGTGAAAAAAGATATATTTTCACTCAGGAGGTCTAGATGTCTTTTAATGATGCAAAGAAGCAGATTTCTAACTTTGAATAACAACCATCTGCATGGTTTTAGTAATGAATCAAGAGTTAAGATTTTTAAATTACCAAAAGAGGGTGGGGGGAACTGTTAGTGGAAAAGGCTGTAGTGTTATATATGTAAAACAGGAATTTTGGAAACTTTGTGCCATAAGAATCATATATTGCTCATTGTGTTTGGAGATCATAAGAAATCAAATTGTAACTTTATACACATAGTATCCAATGGCGGCTAAATGTTTTCCATAAAACATTCTCACTTGAAAGAATTTAGTAAATGAATTTAGTACTTGTTGAAGATGTGTGGAAATTTAATTTTTCATACATTTTAAATAATATCACAGGGAAAATAATTTTGTTGGTTATTTTCCTTATTTTTGGCATACATATTAAAATTTTCACTTTCAGAGATTCAATTATGAACAAACAGAATTTCATAAAATACGAATTTAGTGCTTGTCTGATAAGATGTAGTTGCCTTAGTTGTATTCTTTTTGAACACTTGGGTCTTCACCATTTAATTAGACAATGAGCAGATATTTTAATGTAAGGATGCTCTTTTTAAATACTGAACCAAACAGAATGTTCTTTAATTTCTCCACTTTGTACTAAATTTTAGTATACATTTACTTAAATACAGGTCTAGTCTGAGTTTTCATCTTTCTCCTCATTTAAAGATTTTAAATAACTATGCGGGAGGAAAAATATATATACATATTTTGTTCAACTGTTTAGTGTTTCTTATGTGATTTTCTTATATGAATTGATAATTTAAAAATTGAATTCAATTTTTACATTTACTACTAATTATTAAATATGTACTTCAGTTTTATTTCCACATGTAAAAAGAATGACATAAAATTCTGAGAAATATTAGTCCAATTTTTAAATGGAATATCTGTGCTAAATTAATGTATATGTATTTCAAATCCAGCTGATTTACTACACTTTTCAATACTAATAATATTGAGAACCATAGAGAGTAGTGTCCCCTAAAACAGCATTCCGAAAAACTTTGGAAAGCTAGAAACTTTTTTGTTGGATAGCATATTAGTGCTTTTTTTCATTTCTTCTATCTAGATTCACATAGGAAGGAAATCAGACTTCCAAAGAGTTTTGGAAAGTCTGTCCCAATATAATGCTACTTCTCTGATAAAAATAAATTCAGTACAACTACATATGTTCATTGTCTTAAAGAAGTGTAAAAAAATCTCAGGTTTCATTTCAGAGAAGACATGTGAGCATCACATACATTACTGTCTGAAGACAGTTCTGAATTTTTATGAGAACAAAAAGCTATAATTGGAGTGATAATCTTTTACACTGTTTTTAATTGTAATCAGTGCAGATGTTTGTAGCTTTATGTAGAACAAATGGTGCTTTTAAATATGTAGAGCTGATTTTTTTTTAGGATACAGGCTACTCAACTTGGCTCATCTTAAAAGATGAATTTGATATTTGAAATTACTAAAATGCAAGAAATCTCCAAGTATTTCAAAACAAAAATCAGTCATTTATGATGAATTAAAATTTGTTTTAATCTTCCTAAGCTTTACATAGGTAATTTTTTTTTGTGACTCCTTTCTGCATGAGTGAAACAAAGAAGCTTCATCTATAAAACTAGAGAAAAGAAGAATTTGAGTTAGATTAAAAGTATTTTTCATACAAAATATATTAAGATTTTCATAATTTAACCTTGTTTTCTCCAAGGATAAAATAATTTGACTCTTTCTTTAGTTGTTAGAATTGAATCCCAGTGAAAACAATTCTATGCAAGCATTGCATTTACATGTCTTTCTTTTTGCCTATTTTGATCTTAGAATAAATATACCTGATATATATATATATTTCCAGGGAAATTCAGGTTTAGATCAATACAGATGTCTGAATTTTCAGTTTTCATTCAGATTCTTTTAATGGAATTAATGGATTTAATTGACTTTGGCATTTAAATTATATACCCGAGGTAGAGTCTTTCTGTATTTTCTGGAGGAATGATTTGCAATCTCATAAACACAAATCAAGGGAGCCCTTTCCTCCCTTTCATGTGTGGGAGTGTATTTGGTGTATAGAAATCTCCTAATAAATGTCCTTGCTCAGGTATTCTCCATATAATGCTGCTCTTCAAGGCAGACGTTCTGGATAGTGGCTCCATGTTTCACTTTTTCTGGGCTATATTCTTCTTTGGGGCTACACAGCTAGGCTACAGCACTACCCCATTCTATTTGCCCTTAAGTGAAGCTAAGCTGAGGGTGGAAAACCATGCCCCACACAGAAGCGTCTGCAGTATTTAAAACAAAGCATGTATTCAAGACTCAACAAGGCATTTTGAATCACAGTGAGGTTCAGAAAATAGCAGATTAATTTTCCACAAGAATCCCAGGGGAAATCGTCTTTTTTTCCCCTTTTGTATCAGAAACACAGTGGTTTAACCTATCACAAATACCTGAGTATATTTTGTAGAAAAGTGAGTGTATATATGTTAAAGTTAAGATTCTGAACTGGGTTAACTTGTTTAACATAAAAATTAAGGACTAAAGGTAAAAAAAAATTATGTTGTATATTTCTGCTTACAAGACCCTAAAATCCTAACCTAAAGATGTCTTGCCTTTATTGCAATGATTTAGAAATTGATTCATTACCAGAGGGTTTATAAATTTTGTGAGAGAACTTATAATTGTTATATGAATAATAATAATAATTTTATAATAGCTATTTAATGCCATCTTCCATGATTTATATTTTATTTTTTTTTTAGCTTTAGAACAATCTCACAAAAGAAGAACTATTCATATTACCATGTGAGGAAACAGACTCAGAAACTTTGGTTGATTTGTCTATGGTCACCAGTCTGTCAAATCACAAAATAAATTCAGATTCATGTTTGTGTCATTCCACCACACAACTTCTTTCTTCCATGCAATGTTGATTATCAGTATGAGTCAGAAACTGTTCCATGTTCTTTGTATATATCATTTGTAGGATTACATAGCCTGTGACTGTTCCTAAATGCTTCTTAAATTAAACTGAATATGGATTTGTAAATGGCAATATATTTACAACATTCACTTCAAAAAAGGCAGACACAGAACTCTAAGCAGGTATGTCAATAATCAAAGCACTATTCTTCATTCAAAATGAAGGGTCATAATGCTAACAAACTGGATTTAATACAATACTAAAACAAACTCAAATGGATGAATTTGGTTGTTACTCTCTTTCACACATTCTGTATCATTACTCCATTTTATGGGTTGTAGAATGGCACTGTTTTTTCCCATGTTCATATCTGCTGCCCTTTATCTCATTTGCCTAGAGATTCTTGCTCTTGACTCATTTGTCTACTACTTTAAATATAATAAACAGTAGAACTAGCATGACTTGTTGATCTTACCTTGCCTGGCCTCATGCTTTCTTCTAAGTCCAGTGCAAGGCTCACCTCCAGAGATTTTTGTGGTGGTTGGTCTCACCTGGTGGGATGCCTCTCAGCCTTGGCACTGAGCAGCAATAACTGCTACTATATCGGTTTGTACAACAAACTTGTTATTTCATATCATATACATGCTTAATATCTTAAATCATATTCAAAGCCTTTAAAGTAGAATTCTCATTTCTTACATTGCTATAATATCCATCCAATAACCTCAGTGGAATGCTCTAAAGTTAAAGACTGAGTTGAATGGCAGGTCATCAAGTCAATTCCCCAATCTTGAAAAAGGAGCAGCAATGGTTCTATATGTTAGGAAGACATTGTTAAATAAGATGAGGCGAGGACTAATCTTTATGGAATATTCTTTGTTAAACATCTTCTGGGATGGCTCAGAGTCTAATAATCTTTCCCTGGGTGTAGTTTTACATCCACCTGTCAATTTTTACTTAATCTTAACCATTGTTTGTGGGTGCACACATCATGAGGACCAGAATGGAAAGTTTTGTTGAAGTTAAAATACATTATAGCTACTGCTATTCCTCCATCCACCAAACATTTTTAATAGAGTATCTTAAAAGGAATTGTTCTTAATTCAGCCACACTAATTATGGCTGCATATCTTTAATTTTTAAGTTTATTTTTAAATAGTACATGTTAGAAATAGCTGAATAAATATCTACATATTGCATGGATCAAATAAACAGGTATGGATCATCCACTCTTCAGTAACAAACTGGTGGCTTCTGGGCCAGATCCCATCCTCATATATACTTTGTTTGGCCTGCCCAGATTTAAAAAACAAATTTTTTAAATTAGAAAACCAGGGTACTTCACATTTTTAAAGAAACCTTGCTTCTAATGAAGAACTGGAAGGTTTTGTGACACTGGGTCCTCTTTCTTGCAGAGTAAACTCACCAGGGACTGAACATTAACTATTCTCTTTAGACAGGGCATACTTTCTTCATTTTGCCCCAGTCTTCAGCACTTAGATTTCCACCAACTCCACTTTAAGCATTCATTATCTGCTTTCTGTCTGTAAGCATTTAAGTGATACCTGATTTAGTTTATACCCTGCATTTTAAACTATTGAAAGGCAAGCTGAGTCATTTATGGTGATGCATCTAAGCCCTGGGTGTTATCCATTGAGCAATTAAATACTTCAGGAATGAGTTTCTTTTAGAAATTTCAAAAGGATTTTTGAAACAGCAAAGGCAGTCTATATAAATTCATACATACATATGTACAGAGTATAATTATTCAGATTGGTTGTAACATGATTTATTATTCAAAATATCTTTCATATCCCATTTTTCTAAAGGTTGGACAATAAAATGGGTTATATTGCTTTCACTAGATAGGAAAGATGTGAGGTGTTCTGTGTATTATATAAGAAAGGAAACATAGAGTTGCAATGTAGATAGTTCAGCATAACTGAAAGAATTGATTTCTCAGTATATGGGTATATCCTTGTCTTTCTATCAGTTGGTGCTGGAGTGCTTTCTATCAGATGATGGTGAGGAAGGATCCAGCCCTTGAGAGATATGTTGATGAGGCAGTCTGACTGTGCCCTAGAGACTTGGATGGCTCCACATATCCCCAAGAAATATTAAAAGAACTGAAGGATCTTACTGCTCCCAAGAATTGTCTAGAAATCAGATTCTTTGGAATTTTCTTGGCCCCTTTGAGTACAAATTCTGGCTCTGAATCAGGGAGAGATTCTTCTTTAAATAGATCCTTTTCCTGAGAGCAAGATAACCCAGTAATTCATTTAAAGGAAAGAAAATTGGTTATATAATTCTTTTTTTAAAATCATTCACACCAGCGTGTCTTAGATGAAAATGAATACTTCCACAAAGAACACACACACAGGCACTCACCTTGGGCAATTTCTTTTTATTGCTTTTCAGATTTACCCCCGGCAAACTGGGAAAACTTAGAAAGGGAGTTTCAGCATGGTAGCAATAGCTGACGAGCCTACCTGCCACCATGTACAGGAGCTTTTACCAAGACATAATAGAATGTTAGAGAACTAATTATAGTATCATTTTTCAAACATGACACGCTCTAGAAGTTCAGGTTAATTTACTCCCTCAAACATATTTTTTTGAATGCGAACTTGATGAAAGGCACTGGTCGATATCCTGAAGATGATAGAATAAAAATGTAAGATCAAAGCCCTGCCCTCCAGTGGCTTCTTGTCCAATCAGAGAAAAGTCATAATGTAAAATTGTGTATGACCAACACATGAGAAAGTGGGCAATGAATGTTATAGTTTCTAAGATGGGAAAGATTAATGAATGTTCTATAGGAGAGGTAAGATATGAGCTCAACCTTGGAGAAGGGGGATGATGGAGTTTGAAAAAGTCTTGAGGTCAGAAATGTGCTTTTTTTCAGTTGATAGTGAAAATTCCTAGCTTTCTAGAGAGGAAGGTTCATGTTGGCAAGAAGTAAATCAGATAGGCAGGAGAGAGCTTCATGGCTTAAAAACTCACACAGGGCCAAGCTGCCTGAATTCTGTATCTGTCACATACTAGCTGTGTAAATGTGGGCAGATAATCATACCTCTTAAGTCCTAATAAAGCATCTGTGCAAGGGTTATGATTAGCATAGGACCAATCTTGTAGAGCCATTTGAAAGATTATGTTAGTCCATTTACGCAAAGTACTTAGCACTGTTCCTGGCACATTAATGCCACTCTATAAAATGTCAGCTACTCTCTACTGAGGTAATAGAGAGCCCAGTATTAGATGAATCTGAATGCCAAAATGTGACCCAGTGAGTAAAGTGAAAGTCATTAGTGCTTTTGTTTGTTTTTTAATAGATTTGAGACATGATACAGATGATATTTTAATAACATGGATTTGGTAATATTTGCATTAGAACATGAGTTTGAGGGAAAGCATCTGGAAGGGATAGTTAAGGTGTGAAACACTGAAGGCTTAGGAGGAGAAATTTTAAAGAGGAAAAAATCATTGGGAAGTTGTTATTAATTAGCTATAGATAGCTGAATCTTAGCCATTAGGGGGCATGGGCTTCTTAGTGTATCAGAAAAAAGGTATTGATCATCCTCTCACAAGTATATAAATATATTTGCATAAAAAACCTGCAGGCAACTTCAGGGGGCCATGGATGCCTAAAAACCCTCCCTAGAACTACAGATATAGGGGATGAAAGAAAAGGCAGAGGATGAAGGTACTATCATGAAGAATTCAAAAATAAAGACAACATAATGATAAAGTAAATGTAATAGATCATATTGTATATTTTATATTGCTACTTTGCACTTACGGGTGTGTAAGCTGTTTTGCAATTTTAGTTTGCCCCATAGAGCATTGACATATTTTTGTGTCTTGATTTGTAATAATATTTCCTTTATCTTTAATTTTTTTCTCCTGAAAAATCTTACATCATTTAGTGATCTGTCAAATGCTAGTTTTATGCTCAAATGATAATTAGAGGATATCATGTTATGCTCCACACTGGTGCATTAGGTTCTTCTCTCCTTTTTTGAAAATTGATATCTTGTGTCTTTTCTTGGCCACCTTATTTAAATTTGAAAATCAGGTAGTAAACATTGTCCGAAATTATATTTTCAGCTCAAAAATTAAAAAGAAATCTGTATTTGAATCTTCCCCTATGGATTTCTAACACCAATTAAATCTGAAGACTGGGAAGAAGGCTATGAGGTGTCTATTACATTAGTCTTACCTCCACTTACCACTGATTACCCCTCTGCCAACTTATTCCTAAGTCCCATATCATAATTAAGCTTGTTAAATAATAGCCAGTGTACCCCTAATTTCATTTTTCCACATTCTTTCCATACAGGGAGAAAAGAAAGCAGAGGATACACATTTTCTTTGGATTAGTAGTCTGATTCCCAATAGTCACTCCAAATGCCCATCTTTAACTCTTTTATTATTTCTTTTATGTTCCAAGCAAGCTTATCCATACATAATTTTGGGCAGATACCAAAAGAACAAAGTGCATCATAATTAAAAGTATTCATATATCACATAGGATCTGAAGAGAAGTTTTTACTAATAATATGTCAATTTTGTTTCTGTGAAAGTCACTCTTTAGGAATCTCAAATAACATCTTATGTACATTTACCAAACTTTCATCATCAATTCTAATGATGAACAATCTAATACTTCCATTTAGCCTATATCTAACACAAGACTGGATCTGCTGTTTTGAAAATTAATTGATCAATTTCTATCAGATAGGGTAAACTGAGTTAGCTAATAGATCAATTGACTCACTAGGTCAAAATTTTTATATTTTCATGGCTGTTAATCACATGAATCACATAAATATACCTTCAAAATTGTAGCAATTATTATTATAATTAAAATTCTCCCGAAAATATACAGACATTAGTCACTGAAAAAGGGAGTGCAGAATCTGAGATCATCTGTAAATCCTACAGTAATCACTAGAAAAATGTGGGTATGCCATGACTTAGAGGTAACAATTTCATATAATACTAAATGTGTTATACTGGAATTAGTCAACAAATTTTTCAATAATGATTGATTTTTTATATGGTCTCGCTGACCTGGGAGAAATTGAGGTCTTTAAACATGGTCAGTTTACTAGAGTGGAAGCCTCACCGAACTAGAAGTTTGGTTACTAGTTTTCTGTTGATTACCCTTTCTGTCACTTAGCACCTCTGAGGCCTTTTCCTGTTTTGTAAAATGGGAATTAAAATACTTTCCCTAGCTCTTTTGCAAGGTAAGTAAGGATCAAATAAGAGTAAAAATATTTGAATAAGGAATAATTAATCTTAGGTGACACAAAGTTATTTAAAGAGTGGATTGCTCTTTCAAATATTGACTTATTTTCCCACAATGGTCATTTTTCCCTTTGATTTTTATTGATGGTCTTTGCCCTCCCTTGCTCTTGATAAAACCTTGGAACTATTTTGTGTAGTGGGATAAAATACTAAGCATCCTGTATCAAGTAGCAAGTTGCCTTAACCATTACATGTAAAATTCTGAAGAAAACTAGTTAGGCCTGTGAGCCCCTTTGAGGGATTTCTATTTTATAAGCGATATTAGTGTGGAATCTGTGAGTAGAACTTCAAGTACTACATTTAACTTTTACCCCTAACTAAGCAGGTAAGTCCACACGAAAGAAAGCCCACATGTCCACTCTTGCTTCCAATTCTCATGCTAACAAAGTAGAACTGTGTGTGTCCACTTAAGCAAAGGCAAAAGAGGAGGCTCTTTTTCTAAGCTACCTACAACTGGCAAAACCCTGCACTACACTAAAATTCTAATATTGCTGCTGCAGACAGAGGCGAGCCCTGAACATCTTTTACTGTCCAGGCCTGGGCTGAGGACTTGGTTTGTGCCACCAGGATGTGGGGAGCTGCAGAGCTGGGAGAAGGGTGTGACTCTCGCCTGCACTACCCCTCCCCCTGCACCCCGCACTAAAAACAAAGGGGTGGTGGGGTCACACCACTAGGTATTCTAAGTGATTTTTGGGTTCCTCTGATTTTGTTTCAGTCACCATGTGTGTGAATTACACTGCTAATTAGCCCAGTTTATGGGAACTGCTGTGCATTTGTACTCGAGGGTTCTTTGTTTGATCTGCTACATCATAAGTTTAGTCATCTGCTTACCAGCACGAAGGGATAGCGTGTATAGTTGAACGTGGAAGAACATACCTTCATCTGTTTTAACGAAGAAAACTACTAAAAACCAACAGTCTAATTAAGGGTAATGATGAACAGTTTTGATCAGCAATTATTTTATAATATCGAAGTTTGTTACTGGAAAAGAGTATAGTGGGGGAAGCTCTTCTTCCAATTTTCTACCCAGAAAGGTAGAGAGTGAGAGAGACAGATTCTGCTTCATTTCTATTCCTTTTCTTACAAACTGTTTTAACATATAATTGAATCTATGACTTTATTTCAAAAGAATAAAAGATCATCATCAAGCTTGTTGGGATCATTTTCTGAAGAGAGGACATTATGCGTGCATGAATTCCATCAGTGATCTGAAGGGGAGCAGGCTGCTTGGACCATTACCCATTATTATTGAACAGCAGAGTAATTAATTGGGCAAATGCATCTAGATGTGGCGATTTCACATGCACAATGACCAGGCAGCCGCATCATACATACTTTTTTAATGTGAATAAAACAGCAATAGTTTTATGTGACTGTGTGGTATGTCAGATGCCATTTCTCCCCCTCTTGGCTTAATCCATTCCAGATTATTTTGTTCTTTATGTATGCTCTTGAAAAAGGGTTGTTTATTATAAAGGAAAAAGATCTGCAGATGAGCAAGTTTGACTAGCATGTGTCTTGATTTTTTTTTTAAAGGGATGAATTTGGCTCGTGATTCCTCCACTAATTTTAAAAATAATTTGAAATCAGCACGAGGAAAGAATCTTTTGACATTCCAAGGGGCTTCTCAGATAACCACCAAGGCCATCTAATTACTGTGTAATAATAATACAAAAGTTTGATGTTTCATTTAAAAGCTATATACAGAGGTAAAAAAATAAAGCACAGTATTTGCTCTGATGACGGGCTGAGAGATATTTGATCATCACCTTCTTAAAATAGTTCTTTACAAAAGTATAGACAAAACATCCAACACTTTGAACATTACAAAAATAAAGCTGATGAGTGTTTAGTGGGAAAAGGGTATCTATTATTATCTTTGTTTTTAATGTAAATCATCTCTGATGGCTAAGTCTAAATGTAATAAGAAAGTGTAGTCTTGATTTAATAGGAACTCAATTCCCCAGCATCTCCACATCTCCACTTCTCAGGAGGTTAAATGATGATTTTTTTTTTGCTCTGATCATATTTTAATCCAGATAACAGGACTCACTTTTAATTCAGACTTTCTGGTAAAGCCCAACTTGTCACAATGTATAGCTTTCTTTCCTTTGATAAGGTCAGTTTGCCAAAAAGAACAAAGTGCATATGAGTAATACATTACTCAACCACTTGTATACATACATCTATTTTTCTTACCAGGTCTCACTATTCAGAAAGGTACAGACATGGCACCATGATAAAAAGGGTCATTTAAAAGACTTCTCAGAGGCTCTGTACTGTGAAGGATTGAATTTTCACTTGAATGCCTACATTTTCACATCTTTTTCTTTGCAGAAATATTCCTTTGAATGGCAGACTGCAATTGGGTAGGTTTTTTTTTTAAGTCACTGACCAGGAATATATAAAATATTAGAAGGCATTTGTCCCAGTGGAAGAACACAGTTCACCGAAAAGTACTAGGTGGTTATTAAGAAGGTTATACAACTTTGCCTCTTTAGATTGGAGGGTCACAATATCCCCAAGTTCAGTCAAGGTGGAACACTGCCAAGGTGTGCTATTTCTAAATGATAGACAATTTAAATAACTTGTTAAATCATTAGCCCCAAAGTCATCTACGTAGTAATTTTTCATAATCACCCTCAAGTATATTTTGAGGAACACACAATGCTGATTCCAGTTTATTTAATCTTTCTATCCAGTTTGACATTTGATCAGAATATTATGAGAAATATGCTCATGACTAATTTTTAAAACCTCTAATATTTTCTTAGTGGTTTTAAAATATCCCATATTGACTTAAAAAGAAAGAGGCAGAAAGACACATATCTGGCTCATAAATACATTAAAAATTTAATCTTGATTATTGGATTCTTTGTGGAGTTAGTGTTAATTGAGTTTAATTAAGTGTAACAAATATTTCTTGATCTATTATTAAGTTATTGTACTAGGATCATGGGGAGATATAAAAATGAATAAGTCATCTCTACTTTTAAGAATTCTACAGTTTAATGAAAAAAGTTAAGTGCACAACTATAATAAGAGGCAGACTATGATGAGTAAGAATAGAAAGTCACAAAATTATGTCAGAATAAATCAATGAGATTTCTTCCAGCTGAATTAAGGAGGAATTCAGACACATCCTTGGAAGATGCATTCAATTGGGGTAGCAGGAGAAGAGGAGGAACAGGAGTGCTCTGATAGAATTGGTACATCCAGATAGGAAAATGGCAAGAGAAAATACCTCAGGTAGAGCAAATGCACGACATGTTTGTGTGACGTGGAGTACCTGGACTGGGCATAATGTAAGAGCTGCTTGAGGAGGAGTGGTGGAAGTCAGCAGTGAGCAGCTCTGTTGACACCTGATGACTTTGCTAAGGAGCTTGGAGTTTGGTTGTGGTTCTTTAGGCAATAGGGAGTTTTTGAGCAAAAGAGTATCAGAACTGTGATTTGTGTAGCTCATAAAGTATTGTTTCTGTCTCCTCATGTATAATTTATCTGTTTTTGCCTATATTACTAAAGATTTTTCTTGAACTTTAATTATCTTTTTTTCCCTCTCTTGTTGCAACTAAATCAGAGAGATATAGAAGTCACAGACAGTCTACTATACACACAAATATTCATGTCCATTTGGGAACCAAATAAAATTGTTAAGAAACTCCATAGTAACAATAATGATTTTGTGATTCCAAGTGTAGTGGAAATTGCATATTGTTATTTTATAAAAATACTCAGAATTACTTCTGAGTTATATGGAATCAGAAATAATTTTAAATTCCTTTGAAACAGAACGAGGACATCTTGTTCATATTCTGTAACAAAACCAGATGAAAAGATATTTCTTAGGCTTTTCAGAAACAAATTTGCAAGCCTACCAAAAGTGTGTACGGTTTTACTTCTAAATGTTGACTTTTGGAAAAATTATAAGAAGTAAAATATATCGATTAGCCTGTATACAATATCATCATATTATTCAAATTCTCCACCCAATGCCATCAGTCTCCCCCTCATACTTTTATGGATAATGGAAAAGGTACCTACATTTTACAAATTCAAGGTCTGGTTAGTAAAAACAGGTATAAATGACCCATCCTAAATTTTATATTACTTTTAGCTATAGAAAATAAAACAAATTCTATTTTTAAAAAGTGAGACCATTGCAATGGGAGAGAAGAAATGACAGCAAGGGCAAATTTTGGCTCAATATGGTTTCCAGGCAAAACAGGTTATTGTGTGTGAGACTGATAGGACTGGGAGGTGAGCTAGAGCTATTCTGAAGGCCTAACAGATCAGTTACTTATAGTATATATGGGTGAATGACTGGTCAGACAGACACATTCTATTCATTTTGGTGTCACATGGTTTTAAATACAATCAATTGCTAAATATTTGGCCATTATGACAGCTGAAGCAAATAATTTGACTCTGAGATAATTGAATTAGTGGCCCCACATTCATACTCAATAAGTGGAGTGGGCAAGCACAATGGAAAAGTAGGAAGGCAAAGCTCATAAGGCAACTGGATGAAAAAAGAAACACTTTTTAAATTTATATGTAAGAATAGAAATATTTTCATATATAAGCTTTAAAATATGGCATTAGTCTTTTGCAATTTCAAACGAAAAAACTTTTAAAAAAATCTGACAATTCAGATATTCTGTCTTGGCTTGAGAGGTTGACCTCAGTGTACAAAATCTTCTTTCTCCTTTTACTGAAAATTGCTACAACTAAAACCTACAATCTAGGAAGGGAGAAAAATTATCCCTCTGAAGGAGATATATTGACAGATACTCCAACCAGCAAAAAGCCTGGGGAACGTATTTTCCAGTTTCGTGAAATATATCATACTGGCCTTAATGCAACATTTTTAATTTGGAAACTGTGTTCAGTTCTAAACTTATTTTGCCTTCAAAGAAATACATTTCAACTAGGAATTTCTATCTATGTAGATCTCCAGGTAAACATCTGATGAGGATGAGAATAGCCCATAGGCATTCTTCTTAAGAGTTCCATGATTTTTCCTATTCGTTGGAAGCCCCAACCTCTGGAATAACTCTTTTCCCAGAAGAGCTATTTCATCCATATTATATTCTCTTGATAGATATATTATCAACATATCTTATTACTTCAATGAACAGTCTTCTGAGGAAGGGTAGATGTCTTGCTCCAAATTAGTTTTGTAGGATTCCCACTTTCCACCTCTCCTTGGCTTATATTTCTTCCTGTCTGTTAGACAATCGTAGCATCACATAGCAGCTTACATAGAACAATTTGGAGACTTCCCAGATCTCTGAAAGTGTTTGATTAAGTAAAGGTCTCCCTGGTAACAGTTTATGTGTGACCTCCAAACTATCTCTAAAACATATGGTCTGACATATGTAAATGTGATAAATAAATCAATAATTATTTATTAGATAGCTATTACGAACATCATACTGTGTTAACAATGTATGAAATGTAAATAAGTATTTTACAGGTGTTGTAAGGGGTGAGGGGGAAAGATTTATAGTCAGATGACCTTAGTGTGAGATCTAGTTAACACTTGGTAGCTCTAACATGGGGCAAAACACTTAACCTCTGTACACCCCATTTCCCTTTTCTATAAAGACAACAACAGTCTCTATAACACAGTATTCTTGAGAGATTTAAAGAAGATAATATATGCAAAAAAGTTATTTATAAATAGTAAACTATTTAACAAATATGAAGAAGTGCAGCAGGGATCCTCTGGGAAGGATGACCTAAATTTGGAGATGAGCTGGGTGAGGATAAGGATTTGCCTTGGGGAAGCCCCAGTCCCTACATAATAAGGGGGATCAGAAAAATACCAGTTCCCTCTAGAAGCAGCAAGAAGTTCCCAAGGCTTCTCAAGGAGAAAGAGAAGCTTGAGAAAGATGTCAGCTCCTAGTTAAAGAAGTTGTAAGTCCCAGACTTGGGAACTGGCAAGGTACCATCTCTCCACTCTCAATACCAGTATCAAAAAGAAGCAACAGCAATACCATTCATTCACCTTCATTTCAATAGCTTCCCTCCTTGGCTCCAATTAAAATAATAAAGGAGAGCATGCTACTGTGCCTGGAGCTTGGAAACAAGCTGACTAAAAAGCAAAAGCATCAATGAAAGAGAAAGAAGTAACTAGAATTAGAGAGAAAAGACTTAAGAGAAGTTCCCAGCAATTTCTCCAATGAAGCCACAGGACCATAAGTCTTGTTATATTATTGCTATCTGACTCCTGTTCCTTGGTTTGACCGATTGGCTGATGAAGCCTGGAAAACATTTGATATTTAAACATAGAAGAACTCTAAGCTGAGATAGAATGTCCTTTATGGGATGTTTATCATGGTTGGGATGAAAGAATATCCTAGTGTATTGTCCCCACTTTCCAGAATCCTGATTGGATTCAATTAAGGCAGGATAATTATTAGAATAATTTGTGTTCTATTCTTACTGATATATGTATTTCCCCTTTACACACCTTAAGAAAATTGCATTGTCATTATTGTTCTCTGACTCAGGAGTTTTTAAATTTCCAGGAATCCAAAGATAATCCCCACCTAATATTTTGGTTTGGAAAGCCCAGCCTCGTAAATAATGAGGCTGTACTTGCCAATGTGGAGCAGACCCTCAAGGATTAGGAGAGTCCAAGGCGAGCCAGTTGGAGAAGTGAGGAAGGTTTGGAGGGTTTTGGGGGGAGATAAGGCAGGGAAGGGGCTAGAGTCTTGCTGGTTCTGCAGGTGACAGGATCAGAGCTTTGGGCTCATGCACTATTGCAAATAGGTGACTAGACCTCAGATGGAAACTTAAGGCCCTAAGTCTTCTATTTGGAACAGCAGAGGCACTTAACTTTCCCTCCACCTCATTAGGGAGGTGCTGAAAGCAGTTTTATCTGCTTTAGAAAAAATAAAATTGAAGTGGCAGTTCTTAAACTCTACGAGTTATAGAACAGAATTCATGCCTACTGTGTCATGAAGGGTTTCAATATTTCTAAGTACCTAGATATTAATAGTGACTGTATAGTAGACATTGATTTGTATTTTTAAATGTCTCAATAAGATAGGAATTATTATACCAATGTTACAGATGTGGAGAATGAAACTCAGAGATATCGTTTATTTTGTTCCAGGTTTTAGAATTCATAAATTATAAAATCATGGTTTAAACTAGGGTCTCAAACTGAAGAGTCAAGTCCTGCCATTTACTATGCTGGTTCCCTAAAGTAACACTTTCAGAGAATGTATGGCTGATGTTAGGAGTAGGTCAAAGGAGAAGCCCCTCATTCATTCATTTCATTCATTCATTCAAGTAATACTCAGTGAGGATCTCCTTTGGGCTATGCATTGTTCTGGGGACTGAGGAAAAAACAATAGTGAACAAAACTGGCCTTCATAGATCTCACATTTTGGTGGTGGTGTTTGAGAAGGAGACACTAAAAAAAGACAAACATATAACATGTCAGATGGTAACAAGTGGTAGGAAGAAAAATAAATGAAGGGGGACAGAGGACAATAGGGTGTGGTTTTATAAATGATGATCATGGAAGACATCTTTAATCAAATAACATTTAAGTAAAAATGTGATGTCATTGGTGGAGTGAACTGTGAAGATTCAGGGAGAGAAGTTCTGGGCAGAGGAAACAGCAAACACTCAGAAGTGCAGACAACACAAGGGTGCTTGGTGTGTTGAGGAACAGGAAGGATCTCAAATGAATGCAGGGGACACAGAAAAGCATAGGTGGAGGTGGTTGGTAGGCCATATCAAGTGGGGCCTTACAGACCATAGTGAGATCTCATATAAACTCAGACACCATCTCCTCTGACTTGATTGGTTCAAGGCTTCAGATATTGGCAAAAGTAGTCTCTTAAGCTCTCAACTGATTTTGGGTTCTGATGAACTTGGTGCAAAGATCTTAATGCATTTTTATACTTACTTGTTGGCATCATCTGAGTCATATTTTCTTTTTCTTTTTTTTTGTATTTTCTTTTAAAGTGTCAAGTAGATCACTTACAATGATTATTTTGGTCACCTTATGAGATTGAATTAATGATCCCTCTAATCTAGTGTTTGCTCTCTGGGGGGGCATATCTTGTAGGGAGGATGATTTTCATTCATGATAACTAAGTACAAATGTTCAGGGATGAATATCAGACACAGTGTAATATGACTTTAAATAAAGTCTAGAACACATGGCTTAGCATTTCCATTTGAAATTTGGAAATCTTGTGATTTTCAAAAATAAATCATATTTTGTTAGTTATTTTCTGCCAAGTGGTATTCTAAAGTTTTACCTCTGTCTCAATCCACCATACTTCATGAGGGAAGAATAAATTTTCCAATGTTGTGAAAAAGATTTAAATAAAATTCCATTCTGATAGTTTGGTCAAATAACGTTAATTAGGAAGATAACAAATAGAAAAGTTAATTTCAGTTTTACATGACCTGCTGTGTATGTCAGTTTCCAGTTCACCCAACTTGTGCCCTTCACTTCTCCAACAGATCAGGTACTCCATGTGGGGATACTATCTGAATAGAAATTAAATGATCTATTCTCCCACCAGTGCCTAAGGAATTGCTGGGGTAACTTTCATTAACCTTGATGGATCTTACACATAAAAAGCCCTTTAATGGCAATGGGAGACTAGACTCCAAAGAGTTTCTTCCACTTTCTTTAATATTGTTCATTTAATCAAAGAATGACAGTACAGCATTTATCATAAGAGATTTATACAGAAATATTTTAACAACTTTGAATGGGACCAACAAGTGGTTCACTAAGAAGTGTCAGATTGCTACAGACACCTTCCAAAATATTTTTTGGCAACAAAACAAAACAAAACTCAGAAACTTCCTCTCCCATTCCTTCTCCCAATTCAGAAATGTTAAGGTAAATTTCTTTAGAGAAATAAATCATCTGTGCCAACATTTTCACTTGCCTCTGATTTGAATATAGCCCTAAAACTCAGTTTTCCAGCATATCATCACTGTGTGTCTGAAAGTAACCCATAGCTCTGTACTTTGCGTCATTATTGAGCTCCCGCTGCATGGGAAGTGCTGCAGTGGGCCTCTTAGAAGTCTCAAAACTATGCCCATTTCAGTATCAAAAAGGTAAATATTAAATACATTAAAAGGAAGGACCATGCCTTTTGCTCTCCCATTCATTCACCCCTCACCCACTCACCCACTCACTCACTCACTCACTCAACAAGCACAAGTGCTCATTGACCCTATTGATAGGAAAGGCTACTGAGGATTGCAGAATTTTGCAAATGAGTTTGTGTCCCCTGTGAGCTATTCAGTAATTTATACTTAATAGGAATTATAAAGAGGTCTTCCACCAAAATGTGTCAGAGAGGCAATGGGTTAATAAGAAATGTGAATTTAATTTCCATAGAGAGGAGGCTGAAAGCCCCACTCCAAAAAGAATGGATGCATGAGGGAATGCAGGAAAAGCAGTGAGGGAATTCTGGAAAGGGTGAGCAAAAAAAGGGGAGCCTCTTGAATTGGTCAAAGGCAGTGTTAAGCTATTGCCAAAGCAGGTAACTTGCAGGGAGGAGGCAATCTGATTAAAAAAAAAACAAATCAGTCAATTTATCTGTTGATGGGCTTGGTTCCTCTGGTGGTGGGGAGAATCATAAGACAAATTGTTAGATATCAGAGTAGATAAAAATATTCAGATGACTGGTGCCAGTTCCTCATTTTCCGGCCGACTTTTGTGGTTTATAAGCATAGCATTGGTATGTGAATGTGTGTGGCTGTGTATGCACACGTATGCTTGTGTGAAGGAGGTGGCAAAGGAAAGGGAGGCAAAAGAGGTCCTTACCATGCAGCAGGCCTGGGATAATGACAAAGGGGCTTCAGTTTTCCTGAGCGTCATAGTCCTGCATTACATTAGTAGTCTGCTTAGAACACAAAAGTGAGATATCTAAGAAAGTTAAATTGTTGTAGATCATGATGTCATGTTTTGAATGTGGCATTTCTGAATGCAAATGTTATGTCACTGGTAGTTGGCAAGATTATCTTTTACACACCCATAGCTCTCGCACACACACTCCCACACCCACACACATACACCCACATATGCATGGATGATTATTGGACCTATGTCATTGTATTGAATATTAGCAGTGGAAAATACTTTCTGAACAAGAGTTCTTAAAAAACATGGGGAAAATTCTCCTAAAACTATCCTCCCCCACCCCCTCTTTCTCTCTGTGATTTATTTATAATCCTTAAAGCCAACTGTGGTTGATTCAGTAAAAGCAAAGACAGTAACACAAAGTCTAGGCTGCTTAATCTTTTGTTCTCCCAGGAACGTTAAAAAATAATGGCAGATTTTGGAAATTGCTTCAAATTATAGACATTTTAAAATAAACTGATATCAGTAATGTCTTTTTTATATCAACAAAGATATAGCCACTAATAACGAATAAAGGTTTGTTAAATCAGTGCTGATTTATTCAACATAATATGTAATTCAAAGTCACTGGTAGTCCTTAACTGATTAGATGTTATGCATTCTTTACAAAATACTGAATAATCTGGAAGAATTTAAACTCAAGTCAATTAATTAATGTTGTTGAATTCTGGTTCATTGCTTGTTGAATTAATAAGAGTTTGCTGCAATCAGTCCTAGCCTCACCTTTGGGCCTGAAAGGATTCCAGATCTGCACTCTGTGTCCTTGAATGGGTGACAGGCTGCTGTAGATACTCCTTCTCTGTCATCCATCTTCTCCCACTATTCAGTTCCATTTTTCACTAAGAAGAGATACTAATGCAGCTTGCTGGAGCAGCCTGCATGGCATGGTCGTTAAAAGTATGGACTTTGGACCCAAACTGTCTGGGTTTGCAGTCCCAGCTCAACCACTTCCTAGTTGGGATACTTTAGGCAAATCACTTAAACGTTCAGCACCTCACTTCACCTGTAAACTGGGGAAGATAATAAAGGTACATGATACATAGGGTTGTTACAAAGATTAAATGAGCTATTGTTTATAAGGTGATTGGAGGTGTACCTGGCACATAGAAAACTCGATGTTAGTATTTGTAATAAATGTTTCCAGCAAACTTGATATGACTGGTCAGACTTATGATTACTCTAAATGACCATAACCATCTCATGTAGGAATAGCATCAGTCAGAAAGGAAAAAAAGTCTTCTGCTGTTGTGGCACAATTCCACTCCATTCTAATCTTGCTTTAGCCCAAATTCCTTGAGACTCAGTTACGCACAGGAATGGTGCCTTTCTGAGCCTTTCCCAAACCCAGAAAAGAACAGCTTTGGTGATGTTCTTTCAAATATGTGAAAGTCTTTTCCTATGGAATTAACTTTACTTCCCCGTATTCTGGATGGTAGCTGAGGATCAGGAACATTGACACTCCCATGAAGACGGCATCTTTTCCACATAAAAATCCAAGTTCAGTCTTATTTTTTAGTCTAAGTTCAATATTATAAAATTACCTTGTAATATCTTGTTATGGATAAGAGTAAATCTGAGATAAACATTATTTATATCTCACAAACCAAATATGGTATAAATAGGGTTGTAGGTATAAATAGGGTTGTAGGGGAAATAGATCCATGGGAACATATCAGCATAATTTACTAATTACCAAAAATATACTCTCAATGAAAAATAATTTATAGGATGACTAATTTTTCACACTTCAGAAACTATGAGTATTGCCCAAATATTCCATAATTTCAAAGAAAACATTTTTAAAAATCATGCTGGAATCCATGATAGAATGAAAGCTCATAAGAGAGAAGTATTTTCCTAGAAATCTCCAGTAAAAGAAAATGTGTATTTACAGATAGAATTCCTAAATTTTAAATTTTAATATTTTAGAAATTCTTATTTATTAGAAGTGGTTATTTTGATTTTTAATTAATTAATTAATTAATTTTAATTTTTTTATTAAGGTATTATTGGTATACACTCTTATGAAGGTTTCATGTGAGAAAACAATGTGGTGACTACTGACTACTTTTACCCATATTACCAAGTCCACACCCAAACCCCAATGCAGTCACTGTCCATCAGCATAGTAAGATGCCACAGATTCACTATTTGCCTTCTCTGTGCTACACTGTTTTCCCCTTGATCCCCCATACCATGTGTACTAAACATAATACTCCTCAATCCCCTTCTCCCACTCTCCCCACCCGCCCTCCCACACCCATCCCATTTGGTAACCACTAGTTCTTTCTTGGAGTCTCTGTATCTGCGGCTATTTTGTTCCTTCAGTTTTGCTTTGTTGTTATACTCCACAAGTGAGGGAAATCATTTGGCACTTGTCTTTCTCTGCCTGGCTTATTTCACTGAGCATAATATCCTCCAGCTCCATCCATGTTGTTGCAAATGGTAGGATTTGTTTCTTTCTTATGGCTGAATAGTGTTCCATTGTGTATATGTACCACCTCTTCTTTATCCATTCATCTGCTGATGGACACTTAGGTTGCTTCCATTTCTTGGCTATTGTAAATAGTGCTGCGATAAACATAGGGGTCCATATGTCTTTTTCCTGGGCTGCTGCATTCTTAGGGTAAATTCCTAGGAGTGGGATTCCTGGGTCAAATGGTATTTCTATTTTTAGTATTTTGAGGAACCTCCATATTGCTTTCCACAATGGTTGAGAAAGCTTACATTCCCACAAGCAGTGTAGGAGGGTTCCCCTTTCTCTGCATCCTCGCCAGCATTTGTTGTTCTTAGTCTTTGGGATGCTGGCCATCCTTACTGGTGTGAGGTGATATCTCATTGTGGTTTTAATTTGCATTTCCCTGACGATTAGTGATGTGGAGCATCTTTTCATGTGTCTGTTGGCCATCTGAATTTCTTCTTTGGAGAATTGTCTATTCATATCCTCTGCCCATTTTTTAATCGGGTTATTTGCTTTTTGGGTGTTGAGGTGTGTGAGTTCTTTATATATTTTGTATGTTAACCCCATGATGGATATTTCATTTACATATATATTCTCCCATACTGTAGGATGCCTTTTTGTTCTGTTGATGGTGTCCTTTGCCATACAGAAGCTTCTTACTTTGATGTAGTCCCATGAGTTCATTTTTGCTTTTGTTTCTCTGGCTCGAGGAGATGCGTTCAGGAAGAAGTTGCTCATGCTTTTACTCAGGAGATTTTTGCCTATGTTTTCTTCTAAGAGTTTTATGGTTTCATGACTTACATTCAGGTCTTTGATCCATTTTGAGTTTACTTTTGTGTGTGGGGTTAAACAATAATCCAGTTTCATTCTCTTGCATGTAGCTTTCCAGTTTTGCTAACACCAGTTGTTGAAGAGGCTGAGATATCCCCATTGTATGTCCATGGCTCCTGTATCATATATTAATTGACCATATATGGTTGGGTTTATATCAGGGCTCTCTAGTCTGTTCCATTGGTCTGTGGGTCTGTTCTTGTGCCAGTACCAAATAGTCTTGATTACTGTGGCTTTGTAGTAGAGCTTGAGGTTGGGAGTGTAATCCCCCAGCTTTATTCTTCCTTCTCAGGATTGCTTTGGCTATTTGGGGTCTTTTGTGGTTCCATATGAATTTTAGAACTATTTTCTCTAGTTCATTGAGGAATGCTGTTGGTATTTTGATAGGAATTGCATTGAATTTGTAGATTGCTTTAGGCATGATGGCCATTTTGACAATATTAATTCTTCCTATCCATGAGCACTGGATGTGTTTCCATTTATTGGTATCTTCTTCAATTTCTCTCATGAGTGTCTTGTAGTTTTGAGAGTATAAGTCTTTCACTTCCTTGGTTAGGTTTATTCCTAAGTATTTACTCTTTTTGATGCAACTGTGAATGGAATTGTTTTCCTGATATCTCCTTCTGCTAGTTCATCATTAGTGTATAGGAATGCAACAAATTTCTGCGTATTAATTTTGTATCCAGCACCTTTGCTGAATTCAGATATTAGATCTAGTAGTTTTGGAGTGGATTCTTTAGGGATTTTTATGTACAATATCATGTCTTGTGCAAGCAGGGACTGTTTAACTTCTTCCTTGCCTATCTGGATGCCTTTTATTTCTTTGTGTTGTCAGATTGCTGTGGCTCGGACCTCCAGTACTATATTGAATAGAAGTGGGGGGAGTGGGCATCCTTGTCTTGTTCCCGATCTTAAAGGAAAAGCTTTCAACTTCTCACTGTTAAGTATAATGTTGGCTGTGGGTTTGTCATATATGGCCTTTATTATGTTGAGGTACTTGCCCTCTATATCTGTTTTGTTGAGAGTTTTTATCATGAATGGGTATTGAATTTTGTCAAATGCTTTTTCACATCTTTGGAAATGATCATGTTGTTTTTGTCTTTATTTTTGTTAATGTGGTGGATGATGTTGATGGACTTTCGAATGTTGTAACATCCTTGCATCCCTGGAAAAAATCCTACTTGATCATGATGGATGATCTTTTTGATGTATTTTTGAATTCAGTTTGCTAATATTTTGTTGTGTATTTTTGCATATATGTTCATCAGAGATATTGGTCTGTAATTTTCTTTTTTGTGGTGTCTTTGCCTGGTTTTGGTATTAGAGTGATGCTGGCCTCATAGAATGAGTTTGGAAGTATTCCCTCTTCTTCTACTCTTTGGAAAACTTTAAGGAGGATGGGTATTAGGTCTTCTCTAAATGTTTGATAAAATTCAGCAGTAAAGCCATCTGGTCATGGAGTTTTGTTCTTAGGTAGTTATTTAAGTACCAGTTCAATTTCATTGCTGGTAATTGGACTGTTCATATTTTCTGTTTCTTTCTCAGTCAGCCTTGGATGGTTGTATTCTTCTAGAAAGCTTTCCATTTCTTCTAGGTTATCCAGTTTGTTAGCATATAATTTTTCATAGTATTCTCTCATAATTCTTTGTATTTGTGTGGTGTCCATAGTGATTTTTCCTTTCTCATTTATGATTCTGTTTATGTGTGTAGACTCTCTTTTTTTCTTCATAAGTCTGGCTAGGGGTTTATTTATTTTGTTTATTTTCTCAAAGAACCAGCTCCTGCTTTCATTGATTCTTTCTATTGTTTTATTCCTCTCGATTTTATTTATTTCTGCTCTAATCTTTATTATGTCCCTCATTCTACTGACTTTGGGCCTCATTTGTTCTTCTTTTTTTAGTTTTGTTAATTGTGAGTTTGGACTGTTCATATGGGATTGTTCTTCTTTCCTGAGGTGGGCCTGTATTGCAATATACTTTCCTCTTAGTATGGCCTTTGCTGCATCCCATAGATTTTGTGGTGTTGAATTATTGTTGTCATTCGTCTCCATATATTGCTTGATCTCTGTTTTTATTTGGTCATTGAATCATTGGTTATTTAGGAGCATATTGTGAAGCCTTCATGTATTTGTTGGATTTTTCATTTTCTTTGCATAATTCATTTCTAGTTTCATACCTTTGTGGTCTGAGAAACAGGTTGGTACAATTTCAATCTTTTTGAATTTACCAAGGCTCTTTTTGTGGCCTAGTATATGACCTATTCTTGAAAATGTTCCATGTGCACTTGAGAAGAATGTGTATTGTGCTGCTTTTGGGTGTAGAGTTCTGTAGATGTCTGTTAGGTCCATCTCTTCTAATGTGTTATTCAGTGCTTCTGTCTCCTTACTTATGTTCTGTCTGGTTGATCTGTCCTTTGGAGTGAGTGGAGTGTTGAATTCTCCTGCAATGTATGCATTGCATTCTATTTCTCCTTTTAATTCTATCAGTATTTGTTTCATATATGTAGGTGCTCCTGTGTTGGGTACATAGATATTTATAATGGTTATATCTTCTTGTTGGATTGACCCCTAATCATTATATAATGTCCTTCTTGATCTCTTGTGACTTTCTTTGCTTTGAAGTCTATTTTGTCTGATACAAGTACTGCAACTCCTGCTTTTTTCTCCCTATTAGTTGCATGAAATATCTTTTTCCATCCCTTCACTTTTAGTCTGTTTATGTCTTTGGGTTTAAAGTGAGTCTCTTGTAAGCAGCATATAGATGGGTCTTGTTTTTTAATGCATTCAGTGACTCTATGTTTTTTGATTGGTGCGTTCAGATAATTTATATTTAGGGTGATTATCGATAGGTATGTACTTACCGCCATTGCAGGCTTTAGACTCGTGGTTACCAAAGGTTCAAGGTTAACTTCCTTACTATCTGAGTCTAATTTAACTCACTTAATATGCTATTACAAACACAGTCTAAAGATTCTTTTTTTTTCTCCTCCTTTTTCTTCCTTCTCCATTCCTTATATATTAGGTATCATATTCTATACTCTTTGTCTATCCCTTATTGACTTTGGGGATAGTTGATTTAATTTTGCAGTTACTTAGTAATTAACTGTTCTACTTTCTTTACTGTGGTTTTATTACCTCTGGTGACAGCTATTAAACCTTAGGAACACTTCCATCTGTAGCAGTCCCTCCAAAATACACTGTAGAGATGGTTTGTGGGAGGTAAATTCTCTCAGCTTTTGCCTATCTAGAAATTGCTCAATCCCTCCTTCAGATTTAAATGATAAACTTGCCAGAGAAAGTATTCTTGGTGTGAGGCCCTTCTGCTTCATTGCATTAAATATATCATGCCACTCCCTTCTGGCCTGTAGGGTTTCTGCTGAGAAGTCTGATGATAGCCTGATGGGCTTTCTTTTGTATGTGATCTTATTTCTCTCTGTGGCTGCTTTTAAATGTTTGTCCTTATCCTTGATCTTTGCCATTTTAATTACTCTATGCCTTGGTGCTGTCTTCCTTGGGTCCCTTGTGTTGGGAGATCTGTGCACCTCTCTGGCCTGAGAGACTATGTCCTCCCCAGATTGGGGAAGTTTTCAGCAATTACCTCCTCAAAGGCACTTCCCCTTTTTTTCTCTCTTCTTCTTCTGGTATCCCTATAATGCGAATATTGTTCTGTTTGGATTGGTCACACAGTTCTCTCAATATTCTTTCATTCTGAGAGATTCTTTTTCTCTCTGTGCCTCAGCTTCTTTGTATTTCTCTTCTCTAGTTTCTATTTCATTCATCGTCTCCTCCACCGTATCTAGTCTGCTTTTAAAACTTTCCATTGTATGTTTCATTTCTGATACTGTGTTCCATATTGATTGGATCTTTGACCGGAATTCATCCCTGTGTCCTTGAATATTTTTCTGTACCTCCATGAGCATGTTAATGATTTTTATTTTGAAATCCCTTTCAGGCATATTCATGAGGTCGATTTCATTTGAATTTTTCTCAGGGGTTGTATTCATAATTTTACTTTGAACTAGGTTCTTTGGCATTTCATATTTGTATATGGTGCCCTCTACTGCCCAGAAGCACTACTCTCTGGAGCTGCTCAGCCCCTGAAGCAATGCAGGGATTGTAGGGGAGTGGTATTGGTGCCTCCAGGGAGGAAAGAGCTGTTTGCTGGTTCCTGGCTACTATGCCTGTCTCCACTGCCAGGACCAGTCGGCCGAGCACACAGGCATAAGCCTCTGTGCTTTGCGTTTGTAGTTGCTGTAGATGGGACTTCCCTCTTGCTGGCCTAATGCCAGGGTAGGGTTTGCCGGCTCACGAACCAGGTGGGGCTGTCTGGGAGAAAGGCTCAGTAGGCTATGTTTGACCGAGGGGGTCTTTGGAGCTCTGTAGCCAGCCAGGGAGCTGGTGCTCCTGAAGATCGTGAAAGTTCCCAATCTGCTGGGCAGAGTTCACCCAGACAATTTTGTCTACCTGTCCTTTCTCCTGAGCAGTAAGCTCTGTGCAATCCTTGCCCCTTTAGCAGCCCTCTTGCTGTTAGGAGCTCTCTCAGACTGCCCACCTTTCTTTTGTCCCAGAGCAGCCAGATATGGATGCCTGCTTTCCACAAGTGGCTGGAATCTCAGTCTCTCCAGGTATTCTGCCTGTCTTAGCTTTCCAACCCCCTTATCACGAGAGTACCATGAAAACACCATGAAATGTAGGTTTGTGCTCCCAGATCAGATCTCCAGAGTTAGGTATTCAGAAGTCCCAGGCCTCCACTCCCTCCCTGCTCTGTTTCTCTTCCTCCCACTGGTGAGTTGGGGTGGGGAAAGTGCTTGGTCCCTCCGGGCCACCACTTTGGTTCATTACCCTGTTCCATGAGATTTATTCTTTTCTCCAGGTGTATGCAGTTTGGCCCAGTCCTCTTTCCTGTTGTTCTTTCAGGATTTAGTTGTATTAATTATATTTTCATATTATATGCAGTTTTAGGAGGAAGCCTCTGTCTCACCTCTCATGCCATCATCTTTAATCCTCTCTCCAAAATCCCTTTATTTTTTACTGAAATCAATTTTAATTACTTGGTTTCCATTGACTCCTAATGCTATAGTGAGGACAAATCTGGGAGAAGAAGCAACCACATAGAATGTTTACCACCTGGCTTACTTTTCTCAGCTTCTCTGAGTACCACTGGGCAAAGTTCCTGCTCTGTGCTTAAGGAAAAAAGAGGAAGTCTCATCCCTGAGCAGGATCAAAGAATGCTTCCTGTGTCTTTCAGCATAGGAAAACAGAAATTTGGGGTATATTATGAGTGTGTCTCTACCATTTATTGAGTGATTTCTGTGTGCCAGGATGCTGCCAAGTGTTTGATATACATCATCTCATTGAATCCTAACAACCCTTAATACCATTTTATAAAGGAAGAAACTGAACCTCTGTGAAATTAAATAATTTTCTCAAGGTCGCACAGTTGTAGAACTGGGATAGAAACCAGGTCAGTACAACTCCAAAGACATGTGAATCACTAAATTGCTTCTCTTTAACACAGGTTATATAAAGGTCACACATTATGGAAGGGCAAGAGGGTCAAAATGAATCTTTAAATTCCACATCTTCTCTACATTCCAAAACTAAGCATTATATTGATATATATTGAAAATGATTAAAACATGAAAATTGCATTGTGGTTTTTATAACACTAGTGATTTCTAAGGTATAAAAGACAAATGCTAAAAATAATACCTCTATCACCACCTCCAAGAATATCTACTACTCTGCTAGGCATTTACTTTAGGTACTTTGGTAAACACTTTACATATATTACTTCATTAAAAAAAAAGAACTAGCCACAAATTTTACAAACAAAATCTCAAAATAAATTGAAATACGTATATGTATTTTCTTACAAGTGGAAAATATGGATATGATTTTCCCTTTCCCTCAATTGACTTTCACGAGGACAGAT
Source organism: Smutsia gigantea (assembly GCA_032199065.1). NCBI lineage: Eukaryota > Metazoa > Chordata > Mammalia > Pholidota > Manidae > Smutsia > Smutsia gigantea. Next base: position 109,062 of record JAVSCE010009108.1, read on the forward strand.
TTTCTATTGTCCAAAGTCTAGCTCATACAGGTCTGAATGATTAAATCCATATGTTGGTCCCAATGAACAGGCAAATGGTACTGAAATCAGTTAGCAAGGGCTTAGCAAAGTAAGATTTCGACGAAGACCCAACTTAGAACTAATTAAAATCAAATTTACTCTTATTTTTTTCACCTGCTCATGCCAGGTGGTAGAAGCTGGTTACATATAGTATGATTTGTTTCTCTGAACATTTATGAAAGTTAGCAGGCCAGCATACTATCACACCGGGCTAACAAGGAGAGTAATTCTGCATCCCCACTGATAAAAAATTAAAGAAAATGAATCTCATTCTCTTCTTTTTTTAGGGAGTAATTTATCAGATGATTTATTTACAGTACAGCCTGCATGACAAGTAAACAAATACGTTATTTTTGCCTACTGTAGTTGGATTTTAAACATGAGAAGGAGACAGAGTAAGTGTCTTTCTAGGATATGTGAGTAGCTCTGACAACAGCTTTGAAAAATAAAGGAACTCCATTATGAGGCATTTGGCAAGAACTGATTTACATACTAGAGTAGATCTTTCATGAATTCTGCCAATGGAGAGAGGAAGTGGAGGGAAAAAAAAAAGGTTCCAATTGCTCACTACCACTGAGCATGTTGATGAATCCCCCAGCACATGTTAATTAATGCCCTATTGTGTTTGGCAGACTACCAGGGACTGTGTACACGGCTGATCCTTTCAATGGAGAGTGGCTTACTCTATATTGAAAAGAAAAAAGATTTCTATTTGTATAAGCTACAACTATTCCTTAGGAATAAGTGTTTTGCTTTTAGTGCAATTAAGAGAGAAGAACTGCCGTCTCTCACAATATTTTATCATTACGTGTAAAAAAAATCCTCAACCCCAGTAAAGTAAGTAAAAAATCACAGAAATGTCAGTTGTTAAGGAAAAATAACATTGCTCCCATTGCCCTATCCAAATCACTGTCCAAATTTCACCCACAAATGGTGATAATGAATTACTGTTATCTACTATCTTGTACTGTTGCTGAAGCAGAGGATTGTACTCAAGCAATTAAAAGGAAATCCTCATAATGAACATATGATAATTTTGAAAAAATTAAATAAATAATGCTGTCATGGCAACAGAGGTGAATTAATCAGGGAAAAAAGAACTGGATGATGCGGATTCTCTAGGCTTAAAGCTCACAGGTATCTTATGTCCTGCTAGAATTTTAATTTTAATCATGGGGAAAAAACAATTGACTAATCAGTCAGATTTTAGTTTATTTGTTTTAATTTGCTTTTACTGCTTGCATTGTAAAGAGCTGATAAACATTGGATGTCTTAAAGCATGAGTGGCCCAAGAAAACAAATTGCTTTATGTTATTGTCCCTTATGAATAAAACTGACATATCTAAGAAGCTGCTGCAGTAGAGTTGAAAAAGATATTGTGGCCAAATTGATTAAGTATCTTTCACCATTCTAAATAATGAAATTCATCTGTGGATTACTAAAGAACCCACCTTTTTCCTAATCTACTTGCTTTAGCTGAAATAGGCTGAAGTCTTTTTTATTTATGTTTTCCTTACTGACTCCAGTCATTTGGGCTTCTTTGTATGTAAAACCCCCTCCATATTTCCCCCAGTACATTTACCCTTTATTTAAACCAGTGATTCTCAAAGTGGTTTAGGGCGACCTAAATCAAAATAACAAGCTTGTTTTAAGTGAAGTTTTTGGAAATCCATGCCTCTGAAGGCACTGATTCAGCAGCCTGTGATAGCAGTCCAGGAAGCTACATTTTCAGTAAGTACCCAAGTGATTCTGGTCACTTAAATTGTTTGTTCTTTGTGCTCTTCTTTTGGAGTTCAGTGACTTCTTTTTTAATTGACTAGCTCTTCTTTTTGTCACGAGACCTTCATTTCATTGGACAATGAGTGTCCCTTAGAGAGTATGGTGTCATGAGCTTTGTTTTAGATGGCCTGGCCTGTTCTACAATGAGCTTTAACTCAGAGTGCTGGGATTGTTGGCTATCTTTGTCAGTGGAGAAGTACACCGTGCTGTGGGGACACGAATGTTCATAGAGTGAACACAGAGAGCTTTGATAGACCCTTCAAACTTTGAGAAACCTCTTTCTAGCCCTACAAATTCTTAACTTATCAACCTGGGTATGTAAAGAATTAAAGGTACAAAACCCCAGCCTCATGAAACAGATAAATCAATGATTCTTTTTGTAATATAGTATTCTTGGGACTATTATGAATAATAGCAGCAATCTGTTGAGTATTTTATTTACTGTGTGCCAAGCAAGAGGTAAGTCCTTCATATATATTACATCACATATCTTTTCAGCAATAACACTTTGAGATAGATATTACAATTCCCTAATTTGTCAATGAGGAACCAAGGATTCAAGAGGATAACTGGTATACCTGCCTCTGGGGTAGATTTAAATTCTATTCCAGGTTGGCCTGACTCCAGGGTCTGTACTCATAACCAGGAGGTAATCCAGATTCTAATCTTACATGGGTTTTCACTTTCCTTTCTAATCAACTAATCTTTGTGCCTCATGTTTTTGAAATTAAGTCTAAATTCTATATGAACATTTGTTTCCTTTGGGAGTCCTTCTAGCTACTATTATTATAAGTTCTTTGAGATGAGAACAAATAGATCGAGCCCCACTTCTGGGTTTCCTTGCCAGTGCTGTCAGAACTACAGTGCAATGGTGACATGCTCAGGCTAAGTAAGTGAGGTCCTGCCACTCTATTTTAGGACTCAGCTTTGACAGAGAGTTTACTGTTACATTATCGCACATGATTACAATAGATGAAGTCACTTTCAAGGGAAGCTGGAGCCTATACCCTGTCAGTATTTTGTTTAATGAGCCCAAGACAAAAATAACAGCATCTAATGGGCAGAGAGGCTGAGAGAAAGGCAGAGAACAGTCTTTACAGAGTGCAACTCTGAAATACAAAGTAAGGCAAAGGCAAACTGTGAATTGATTTTTTAAATCTCACTTTGTCCCAAATAATCATTGTTTTACATGAAGGATTTCTTCCTTGAGTGTATCCCAAAGTTCCCTAGAGTCAAATGGCCATTCTCTACCAGGCTGTGCCTTCTAGGCACTGCTGCTTATGCCATGGCTCTCATTTGCAGACCTGCTGTACTGCAGAAGGTCTGCAACTGTCTTTCCTAACTGTCTGGCCAATGGCAGGTGGTTTCTTTAAAGATGAGGAACAATGTGACTGTGAAGGTGTGCTTTTGCTAGGAGATTTAGAGCTGAAAATAAGTAGTTGCACCTGAACCTTTAAGTCCACAGCACATCTTGATACTTTATTTGCTTTTGCATGCTCTTGACCTGGCTTTGGTCATACTTGGATTCCAAAATTCATTCCATTTCTTACAACTACCCATCCTCATAAATAAGTACTGGATTCTAGTTTTGCCCCTGGAAGCCACAATCTTCTCTGTGGCTTTGATGGCTGGCTGCTATTAGTTTAGCATCATCCCTCAAATCTCTAGATTCACTTTCCTTTTTCCCTTAACCTATAGCTAATGTTTGATTTAAGAACTGTGAAATAATGGACAACCTCAACCAAAATCTTGCCTGATTATTCTAGTTTTCTGATCTTGTTTTTTTCTGCTGATTTATCAGGTCCTTGTTCTTAGGAAACAGGTCTCAATCATTTTTTATTGCCCGTAGTGTTTTGAATTTTTGGAACTTTAGATAGCATTTAGTATATATCTAATATATTCCAGGCACTGTGCTGTAAGGTTTTTACTCATTATGTCTTTCAGTCCATATAAGAATACTATGCAGTAGGAATTATTGTTATGAACATTGAATAAATGAAGACACCAAAACTGAGAGTTTCAGATGTTTGCCTAAATTTACACAGCTAGTATGTGTGAAGCCAGGATTCTAAATCAGGTCTGCCTTATTACTTCAGAACAATAACTCTTAATCATTTCACTGGTGTTTTTAGTGACTTGTTTAAGTGAATAAATCCACTTAATAAGCCCACTTTAAATTGTTAAGACATAGAACTCTATTCAGTGTTTCAAATTGTTAAAAAATGTTTAAAAATCCATTATGGACCCAATATTTTAAAATATTAATGGGGTCTTTTTTCTCTGATTCCATATTTAAGGAATTTATCACATTTGGAATTTACATGTAAAAAAAGAATTAGACATAATATCAATAGTATATATCATTGCAAGAATGGGCATGGAAGATGATTCCAACAAAATCCCCACAGTGGAATCACACCTTTTATCAAATCTCAGAGTTAGTAGCTCAAGCATGCCCTTTGTTTATACCAGAGATGGCTAATCCCACTTAACTTTAATATTGTAGGTTAAATGAAACATGTATGTGTAGTAATTTGTCATATAACAGGCACTCAGTGAAGGTCAGTAATCTCCTCCCAGCCCATACCTTCTTATCCTAGTGGGATGGCCTCAACTGATTATGTCTTCCTGAGACCACACTCCTGCTAAGGTTCTAGATCACCATCATTATGGTGAAAATCATACCTGGCTTCCCCAGAAGTCCTCAGTTTCATCACAGGGACAAGAGAGAGTTGGGGTATTTGTGGTAATTCCTCTCCTCTCTCGAGAGATCTAAAGGGAACCCTCAAACAAGGGCAATTTCTGAGCCCCTCCAGGCCTTCTTACTCTCTTCAGTGGTCAAGAGTGGGGTCAGATTGTGAGTTACAGTAAAACCCAGATTCCTCAGAAGTCTCAACTCCATCCATGAATGTCAAGGGTGAATTCATGGCTTTGGACTTTGATTATCCACAGCTTCCCCAGACCTCATGGTTCTAGTAATTTCACCCAAACCTCCTGATCTCCTCACACTTACTACTTTGCTACCATGGTCTGCTTGAATCTACCAGGACTAATCACATTATTCCCATTATTCCCATCTAGTCAGTCATCAAAAGAAGCCCAGGATCCCAGCCATCCCTATATGTGTCACTTTAATTTTTACAGGGCTCTGCAGAGTCTCTGACCTGTTCCCCTTTCCCAACACTCCCCAATTCATGAAATCCTTCCACTGTGTCCTTTGGAATTCATGGTCTATAGTCAAGAAATTCCCCAGATCCTTAAATTCTTGGAACACCCTTCACCTTTTTTACTCTGATGGAAACCTGGCTTTTCCCTAAGAGACCTCTTTTCCTTACAATGTCTCTCAGGTAGTGGCTGAATTTTGTTGTTTTTATTTATTTGATTGTTTTTCTTCCACCATCCTCATACTTCTGGACCTAGAGGTTGGGGACATGTCCTTCTTATTCTTCATTGCTCCTTCAACCTTTCTTTCCTCACTCCCTCCCTTCCTTCTTTCCCTCCCTTCCTCCCTCCCTTCTTCCATCGCTCCCTTCCTTATTAGTGACAGCCTTATGGCTAACCCCAATGGTAAACTCTGATTCTTGTCTTGCTTGATTTATCATTAGCATTTGACAGAGCTGCTTCCTCCTCCTTGAAACTTTTCTTCATTTGGCCTTCAGTACACCACATCCTCCTGACTTTCCTCTTGTGTCACTAGCTATTTCTTCTCAGTCTTCTCTACTGGTTCCTCCTCACCTCTCCAACAAAGTAAATATTGGAGTTTCCCATCACAGTTCTTAGGTCTCTTCATTTCTCTGTATCATTAGTTTTGTCCAGTCTCATGGATTTAATTACTGCCTGTATGTTGATAGCTTCCAAATTTATATCTTCATACTTCTCTTCTGACCTCCAATTCACATAGTTAACTGCCTGTTCAGCACTTCTAGTTGGAGGTGTAGTAGAGATCCTGTACGCTTGGTCTCCCTCAGTCTGTTTGCACAAAAAGATTCTCAAAAGTAACAGAGCATGTCACTCCTCTGTTCAGATACTGCAATTACTTCATTTTCCATGGAGAATAAAAGCCAAATCCTTCCAAAGGTCTATAGGACCTTACAGGATCTGGACCATGGTATGTGTCCGACTCCATCCATGCCCACTCTTCCCCTTACTTGCTGTGCCCCACCCACTCAGTTTATGTGCTCCTACCTTAGGGCTGTTTGTTTGTCCTGCTGAGGTCTCCCACAGATATCTGAAAGTCCAACTCCCTCACCACCTTCCAGCTCAAGTGTCACCTTCACAAAGAGCCTAAACCTAACTGACATCCCTAGTTCATTTTGTACCCCCCTCCCAGCCATTCTCCTAAACCCCTTTACTGCCTCAATTTTTTTCTTTTTCTATTATCTTATCCCTTTAACATATGGTGACATTTACTTTTAATTTTAACATCTATTGCTTGATTTCTGTCTCCCCTGATAGATTATGAGTTACATAAGAACACAGATTTAGTTGTTTGTTTTCTAATTTGTCCCAGGAACAATGTACCTGCCACATCGTATGTGCATAGTAAGTGTTTGTGCAATAGGCGCTAGATTTGCATAGTGTTTTTCAGTGTGTGGCATGCTATCATGTGTTACAAAATTATACCCTCAACACTACCCTTTACTATTGACTGAGCAGTTATCATTAGTCTCATTATTCATATTAGGAAGCTGAGGCCAGAGAGAGGTATTTTCTGACTCTTAAGTTTATTGTTTTTGCTATTTCATTCTGGTTATGACATTGTTCTTTAAGATTTTGCTTAAATCACAGTGTAGAACAACAGCCTAAAACATTTGTGGGGCACTGACTGCTGTGTGCTGGTGATTATAAACACAAAATACAGCACACAGTCTGGCAGAAAATGTTTTTGGACAAGACAGATTTCCCTGGGTCTCGACTCCTAAGAGGCAAAGTGCTTTGCTTTAGCAACAGAGCTACACAGACCCTCATGTCAGAAGTTTCTTTTCAACTCTCAAGCCACCTGGCATCTTGTGATTGGTTTGACATGTTCAAATCAGGGTTTTGATCTCAGCATTACTCTGAGATGACACCTTGGAAGGTGACTAATACAATTTTATTAAATTTAGATTTTGGTGATTTGCCAGCACTTACTCACTTGACTGGGGCAGCAAAGGTCTTTTGGTACTTCTGATCATGAAATTTAAAAAATAAGGTTCTTGCTGATTGCTCTTGAATTCATTAAGCATATTTTAGGCACAGCTCTATGATTAGTGACCAGAAGCAATCCTGTAGTTAGTTGGCAATCAATCCCAGCTGAAGAGAAATTCTTTCCCTGCACATTTCTTGTTTCCCTGCGCTCTGGTCAGAGCCTTCCCTTTGGCTTCCTTGCAGAAAGCGTTACTGCTCTTTAAGAAACTTCTGTACCTACTACCAAGATGTATCAGCCCTCATAGTCCTCATGCTTTTAAGAGCTGTTACCCTTTAAGTGCTGTGACTGGCAACTGAATTGTCAAATTTCACTCAGGCCCTGGTCTACATTTTCTTTGTTAGAGGTTTGTATTTCTGACCAGAGAGAGCAGTTGAATTGATCCTGGTAATCAGTGAGGTTGTTTTCAAAGTCCTGGAGTTGATTTGCTGTCATTATTGGTTCTTGTTGAGTGTGAAAGGAACATGTTTACTGAATGCTCAACTTCTGTGTGTCACAGCTGTTTTAGGTACTTCACACACATTAGTTAGTGCACTTAACCTTGCCATTACCCCTAAGAGAAAACTGTGTTCAAGGACATTTTACAGATAAAGATACTGAGACTAGCAGAGGTTAGGCAACTTCCCTAAGGCCACACAGCTAGGAAGAGGAAGAGTCAAGATCTGAAACCACATTGCTAGACTGCTTCAAACTGTATTGAGTAACATTTCTTCAATACTGCACATAGCTAAAATGTAGCCACAGAACTCCCAAAGAAATATGGGAACAACATATAACCTCAAATTTGAGAACCATGCCTGTAAAATGACAGTAAATAGAAGCCCTAAGCCATTCGAGCCATTCCCATAGGGGTCAGGCTGAGAGGCCATGGAGACAATTCTTGTCGATGATCTTATGAGTAATTAACAATCAACCAGATGTGTATGAAAATAACTCAGTTTATTTGAAGTTAAAATAAATTGCTTAATTGGATGTGGCCATTCAGACAGAGAACATTTTGACCACATGCTTCTACTCTTAGTGGACAGAAGGCTGATTAAATTTAATCTGGTGTAGTAGTCACAGTCATACTTCATGAACTCATGTGCCAGAGAAAAAATTCTGGTCTTCTTCTCCTCCTCCCCCTTTTCTCTTTCTTCTCTGCCTCCTCCATCTTCTTCTTCTTCTTTTTATATTGAAGTCCCTACCACGGAAAAGTTGAAAGACCTTGAAATTGATAACCCTGTTCCTAGAGTCATTGGTTTCCAGGGTTTTGGCTATGATTATGGAAATTTCATTATTGTAGTCAAAGATCGGAACATTTCTATCAGTATTCTTTTGTCCTTTCTGGAAGACTGAGGATGTGTCTTGATTCCGTTCTTTGGATTATAAAATGAACTTTTCTTGACTTCCAGATGCCTGAAATTAATTAATTTTCCACTTAATCCTACCTAGTCCATCCTTTATTTAAACATCCATTGTTTAAAGCAGGAATGCAACTTCAAGGTTCTTACGTGAAATTGACTTTCTTATTGGCTTAGGAGAATTCCACTCCCAGATGTGTTTAAATTAGTTATTGTAGTTGTCATTTTATTTTTAATAGTTTGAATGGTTTTAGATGGGGCATATGCTTTTCTGTAAATCACAATCCTAATACCTCTCAGTTGTTTACTTTCTGACTCCTTCCTGCATTTATGATGCTTGCTTGGGCCCTGAAGGCATTTCAGTTTACAATCCTTATTTAAATAAAAATCAACAATAACATGATTTAATGATGGTTCAAGATGTCTTTAAGAATATGTATATCGGTTCATCACACAATATATTTCATTTCACATTTTATGTCTTTATGATCAAATAATGCACCCACAACATTCTTACCCATATCCATTTGAAAAATTCATTGACAATTTAGCAGCATTTTTTCTTCTAAAATGAATATGAATTTCACAGGGTTCTTTTTGGAGGAGAATTTGTTGTAGCAAATAGATTTGGACCTTTATTTGCCATTGGTAGTTTTGTGGTTTCAAATACAAAATTGACTGCACCCTCCTAAATATTTTTAAGCCAAGACATCTTTGTGCCTGTAAAATCCAGCTGTAGCAGTATACATATATCTGTGTGACTGTCAATATTTAGGGGATACATACACAATATAAGAGATAACTTGTTAAAGAGATTGGTTTTGTTCAAATCAGGGTATGTACTGATCAATGACTAATATGTAATGAGTTGTCAATCAGGTGTTCATTTTATGGAAGCTATCCAACCACGAAATGAAAATTTGATCCCAATGGATACCTAAGAATGTAAGATAGTTTGAACTTGAAAATGTAAATTGTAATTCATCTGCAATACAGAAAAAAGTGCCAGTTATGGTTTTAGCATATTTTGTTATAGGTTCATTTTGAGTAGGAAAGGAACATACTGTACTTACCAACCCAAGTTTGTGTGTTTAAGTAATTATTACTCTATTGAGGTCCTTCTATATTTTTTCTCTGTTTTTCATAAGTCAAATCACTAATGAGTTTATTTGAGTATTGAAAACTAAAATACTTATATTTTAATATTTTAAAATATGTTTTTGTTATAAAATTCAAGGACCTAGTTTTCAAATATGGATCAGTTTGACCTTGGAAAATCTACATCTAAATACTACTAATTCAGATACCAGAGAAAAAAGGCTGTATATTTGCTAGCAAAGTCAGAGATGAACAAGAACTGTTGTAATACACTATTTAAAACAATCAGGATTATTTAAACCTTTGTAGGAAAGAATTTTGAGTGACAAAGAGCCTCAAGGCAGTCTTCATATGTATTAAAATTGTGAAAAATTAAGGTTAGAAGGAGAGCTAAAGATCCTTTCATTGAATACTTTATTTAATAAATGAGAATACTGTGATTCAGCTAGTTGTGGAAGAACTGGAATTAGAATCCACATTTCCTAATGCCTAAACCAATGTTCTTTTCGCTACCACCCTCACTTATAGAGGACATAATATGTAGTCAGAACAGCTACCATTTGTTGGGCTGTTAATGTCTAGTATGGAAAGTCTTACTTGCTTTATTCTCTTAACAATTCTGTAAAATAGATTTTATTAACCCAGTTTTACTGATGAGTCAATTATAAATTTCAATTTTGAAATTAAGTAACTTGTCCAAAGTCAGTTTACAAGCCAGCAGTCTAATAAATGTCAGAATTCAAAGTCTTTCCTCTTGCTGCAGAACTATCTAATTTTAAAAAATTGCAAATAGGTCTATAGAGTTGTATAGGAAACAGAAATTACCATATACTGGTTGGCTTTTCTCTTTTCAGCTTCCATGTTTTGTAGATAAAGTTAAATACTTACATAAAATTTATAATCTGTGCTCATTATAGGATATTTGATCCAAAAGAGACCTGAGACTAGCTAATCCACCCCATTTATTTATAAATGGGGTAATTAAGATCAGAATTGTCAAGCACTTCCCACAGAGGGATAGTTGTAAGACTAGTAGAGAGTGAAAGTTCTGGCTTGAAGTTCTCTGATTCATCTACTATTCACAATCACATTTTTGTGGGTGAAGTGTTTGGAGGAAAAGGCTGACAGGACACTAAGTACCACCACGGAGTGAGCTGACCCGTGCCTGTACATTTTTTTTGGAAAGATAGTACTGTTGAATGTGACTGATCTTCAAAGGGCCTGGTAAGTTTTTTTTAGCTTTCCTATGAGTCTTATGAGGTATGAATGACCAGAATGTCTACTCCATGTTTGGCTAAGAAAGAAGAGCCAGTACTTTTTACATTTCATTGTGTTCTCCAAGTAAAATGTAAATTTTTTAATGAAAAGTGAGGAAGAAGATAATTGTTAGTTAAAACTAGTCCACAATTAAGTTTAATTTTCTTTTTTTCTTTTAAGCTGTTTTATTGATTTAGGAGGAAATGTTTTAGTGAAAAGAAAAGAATCTATAGCACATTTAATAATTTTTTTCCAATACCACATTTTCACCCATACCACATTTTCTTGGGGAGAGTGAGGTGGCTATAAATACCTTTACCACTTGATGTTGTAAACTTAAATGAGGGCCAAACTCCCCCTGACACTAACAAGAATTTTGTCTACAAATAGTTACAGAATGGGGTCCATGACGATTATGAAGCAATTTGGTTCTTTATCCAAGAGATAGAAACGCCGGCACAACTTTCAGATGGAATGCACATACCTTGTCCATATTCCTAATAATAACAAGAATGAAGGAGAAAAAAAGCCAGGAATTCTTGCAGGCTTTAGCCAGCTTGCTTCAAAAACCTGTCAGCTAAACAAATAAAGTGAAGGAGGGCAATGCAGAAAATTAACTGCTGTGGGCTACTAGTTAATGAGTAGTCCAACGAAAAGGAAATGATGGCCATGGAAGGGTACACATAGAGTGAAAAAAATTAGCACTACCAAAAAGAGCTTGCACAAATTAGATTTTTATTCAATTCTGAAGTTTATTGTTTTATTGTGGGATCTGCCTCCAACCAGCTATAGAAGCTATCCTCCATCCTTTCGCCCCCCAAACAAGATGAGTGAGATCAGTCAAAAGACTGAAACTTTGAAGCATGGTTAGACTGCTGGGTAAAAGCAAGCAGAGTATGTCTGAGACTTAATTAAAAAATGCCTACACAACACCCTGGGTAAAATCCACAGCAGCTTGGCATTGCTGTCTCATTAGGAGTAAGATGAAGTGGCCGTCCCCTGAAGACTGGCCCTGCCACATGCTGACCAATCCCAGGTGTGTCCTGCTCACACTTGGGGACTTAAAGCCTCAACAGCTACAAATCCTCTCTCTACTACATCTGCAAGGATAGGTTGACTTTAGGCAGTATAGCCCAGGCAAGTGCAGTATATCTGTCCAGGCTCCCTTTTAAAAAAGAAGATTGATGAGAGATTTTCTACAAATAACCTCTTGTTCATTTCAAAAATTTGAAAATAAATTATCAAAAACTTATTTGAAGAACTAATGTACCCTTTAAAACAAGCACTCTGGATGTAACAGTGACTAGAATTTTTCAAGACAGGGACAACATATATAAGGAAGGACATCTTGAAACAAATGCTTTGCTACCTTGTATCCTTGTACAGATGCCACAGGGAATTAAAAACAAATAAGCTCCCAGGACAGGAGAAGAACAACGCTATCTCCTTTTTATTCTCAGTGATCCTGTTCCTTAAAGAGCCGCTATTGGACCATATCACCTGGGAGCTTATTAAAATGCAGAGCCCAGTCCTCCTGAATCAGAATATGCATTTTAACAAGACCCACCAGGTCATCCTTTTGCACATGAAAGTTTGGGAAGCACTGCTCTGAGTCAATAGTTCATGATGGAGAATATCACTGAATAGTAACAAAAAATCCTTATTAATGGCATTCTACCTGAACAATTTACATTTAAACCCCTTTTCTATCAGTGTTGTTCCAAGTAGCTAGATGACACAAAAAGATTCAGAATTAAGCTGAGTATTGAGTGCCAGTACTTTGAGATGCAGAAGTTGGTTGGGTTTGATGTAAAATGATGTGGACCAATTATTTCAGTTAAAATACTGATAGCACCATCACTAACTTTTATAAAATATTTTATACTGGAAGTGGAGAAAAGTGCTATAAACTTAAGGTGTTTATGTTTGTTTTCCAAGAGTAAATCTTTTTAAGTAATGTAATGTAATTTACCCTGAAAGGACATAAAGGGGACCAGATGAAAGCTCTCTGTTAAGTCAGTGCCTCAGTTTACAATAGTAATTTCCAACCAAATCTTACAATCAAAACTAAACTCATATTGTCACAGACTACATCTTGTGTTAGCACATACATGGATGAGCCAAAATGATGTATTGTGGGGATATCCTTTAGTTAATTCTATGGCTATCATCAATGCCTCTATTTTTATAATGATTTTTTCTTGAATATATGCCTTTGCTGTGATTTTGGGAAAAAATACATCAAAAACATCAGTGTGACTATTGGACTGAATTTCTAAGAGTATAATGAATGTCATAAAGAGTCATGGTAGGTAGACCATGGTCCATCAAATAAATTTTATGTTAAGCAAGATCCTGATGGTCATCTTGATATTCATCTTTACAAAAAACAGCTATATTCTTGACTTTCTTGTTTTCAGTTATTACTACATTATAGTTCTGTGATTTACAGATTTACCAAATTCAGCATTTTCTAACATGTTTTTGGAGGAATACAAGTGTTAAGAGACATTAAGGGTCCTATGGTTAATTAAATTTAGAAAGTACTGGAATGAAATTACAAGGATTACTTTTCTGCATGACTTCTTAGGACCTTCAGCATTCTGAGAAACATTATTAGCATCCAGTAGCAGAGATGTAATATACAATGTTTCTGACCTCAAAATGTACATTTTAAAGAATATTCTCTGTGATTAGTGTCTTGAGTTACACATTTTGGGAACCCCTAGTATAATCTAATTTCTAATCCTGTTTGGATATTTATTCTTTTGAGGACTGTATTATACCACTCATGGTAAAAACAATAAACCAGCACATTTGTAGTCTGTACTACGCAATTTAACACATACTTATAAACTCTTTTGTGTTTTTTATTATTGCTTTTCCTCCCAACCAGATATAATTACTTGGGCAGTATGAATCACACTTTATACTTTCAAATACATCACAGAATTTAAGTTCTGTGTTGGATATGGTAGGTAATAAAATACTTATTGGTGTACTGACCTATGCTAAAATCAAGTTTTTCAAATTTCCATGGGTATTCAGTTGTTCTAATATTTCAGGATCTGATGATATAATCATCAAAGTTTAAGTAGAACTTTCTTATGATTCTGTAAACTCTGCTCCTACATCCAACAAGCTTTTGTCTCTGTGAGCCAGTGAATATAAATATATATTGTCCATGATTATCAAAGTACTACCAGCATGTGTATCCTTTTTCCAGATTTAAATCTTTAACACAGATTCCACCTGTGTTATATATGCCTGATATTCTTTCTTCAGTTGCTTGAAGCAGACATACCAGGAAAATTCCAGCACAGGTACACCATTATTTGAATCTGCTTTGTTATTTTTTTCATCACCAATGAGTTCCTTAATGAGACCCAACAATGTTTTTAGTTTGACACTGCAGAATAATATTGAAAGTATAAGTCTAGAAACTACCCAAACCTTTATTCATCTATAAGGGGGCTGAGAT
>JAVSCE010009109.1:0-10689 GCA_032199065.1 Smutsia gigantea
AAAATGTTCTTGGGGTGAAACCCAACTTTATTTCCACGGTGGCAGGTTAATCACTAAAATCCTGTTCACTCAGAGCGAGTCTGCATGCAGCAAGCTGGTCTCTGCCTCTGACCTCTCTGCCCGCACAGCCGTCCCAGTCTCTGTCCCCGGCACTGCCACCACTCCAGCCTCTGCTCTGCTCTCCTGCAGCCTTGCAGCCATGCCACCGTGTCACCCGGAGCACTGGGCAGGGCTCTCTATATAGAGTCGACAATGACACAGTGCCCACACGTGTGTAGTGAGCTAGCCAACCAGGGCCAGGCGAGAATCCTGGCCCCAGGAACCTTCACTTCATCCACACAGGCCATTGCTTGGAACAGTGCTAGTGGGTCACAGGGCACGCTGCATCCGTACTGATGTCACAGCTTGGGAGGTAAGGAAAGAAGGGAGCGTAAGACTCATGCCTCCCTGCTGGAGAGCAAGAGCAAGAGGAAACAGAACACCATTAGGGCAGCATTACTCCTTTGGGTTTTTTTTTCTTTTTTTTGTGGCCTCCAGTGGCTGAATGGCTCCACTTGGGAGAAGTTGGCTCTGGGACCTAAACCATGCCTCACCCAAGTCCCTGACTAGGGGAAAGTGAGTCCCTGTCTCCCTCCAAGCTCTTCCAGTTACAAATGATAAAAAGCTCAAAAGGGTTAGGCAGAAAAGGAGAATTTATTGGCTCATGTAACTGGGACTTTTAAAAATGGTCTTGAGACACTAAGGATTATAGCAATGTTTTCAGAAATTAGCTCTGTCCTGCTCCCTCTCTAACTCTGCTTCTCTCTGCTCCTGCAGACACTGCCTCCTGCAGCAAGTAGGAGGCATGACTGAGACCAGGCAAGGTTGTAACATCCCAGCTTAACATTCACCCAGAAGGAAGACAGTGCCAGCCTACCGACATCTGAACGTAATTCTCCTTGTTCTCCCTTCAGTCCTGTGCCTGCTTCGGGTCTAATCAGTGAGGCAGCCCAGGCCTGATGTGTAGCTGAATTGGCAGCGTCGCCACATGGAAGAAAGGGGCACTGCCCACCACGTAACGGGGTCCTGTTACCTAAAGGATGGAAGGGATGCGGAATAAATAAAAGCTGAAGTCTCGTGATCAGGAGAACTTTCCAGGGGATTCTCAGACCCAGAGCAACTGCTAACATCAAGGCTTTAATTATGAAGAGGCCGGGGCCTTAGTGTCTTGGTATGACAGGGAGGGAGGGAAGAGCTAACAGTCATGGCAGGACTGCTGTCTGAGGGCCTGTGATTGTTGGGACAGACACTGCCTCACCTAATTTATGTAATTATTCCATCCTTGTTTTACAAATGAGGAAAGAGCAGATCAGAAGATTAAATAATTGTCTGAAATCATACAGCTGGTAAGTGTCAGAGCTGGGAAGTGGAGGCACAGGTCTCCATCCTCTGGCAGAGGAAAAGTGCTGGTTTCTGGTCCCCTCTCTTGTCCGGCCTCACTGTCAAAGCCTTATCAATATCTTTGATGACCCCTCAACAGATTATCTTTGGGCTGTTTCCAAGTTTCAAGATGTAGCAAGATGTTTCCTCTTTCATCTCTGAGTGTTGGAGGGCGGATGTGCTGCTTAATGTCCCTGGGCAGACACAGAAAGAAGAGAATCGGGCAAGATGGTGTTGCTTACACCGTCCAGGTGGTCACTGGGCCCTAATCAAATTAATCAGCACTCAGCCAGACTGCTGAGCTCCATTCGGACACCTGGCGGGCCCAGCAGCATGACTGTGGCACGGCCCGCACACTGGAAAGGAGAATGGAGTCGGTCCCAACTTGTCCCTAATTCCTGCTGGCTGTATGACCTCTAACAAATAACCTCTACTAGCTTCAGTTTCCTTCTGGAAAATGGGAAGGAGCACACCTCTTTTAAAAATGCACCAAACATTTATTATCCCCACAACTTCTGTCCCTTCTGGCCACAGCAGACAAGGGACATATGCCTGACCCCAGGGCAGAAAATTCACAAGCTTATAAGAAACCACGCATGTTCTACAGAGAATTTCAACAAGGAAGGGTGGAGACTGTTGCCAAGCCCGTGACGGGTTCCAAGGCAAAAGGCCCTGGTGAATGGAGTGTGAACAGCCATTCGGGCCGAGGCATAAAACAGGCAAGTAGAGGAAGCGAGACAAGGAGAAAGAGAGCTTTGAGGTAAACTGATGCTGAGGAAGAGAGAATGGGGAGGAGGACAGTAGCACCGCTCCCGCATGATGAAGAGCACGGAAGAGCCTGCCTTGGTCCCCTCTTCCTTAGACCGAGTGACAGCCCAGTCTCAATTTCACCTGAGCCAGCCTGAGGAAGCTTCCATCCCTTATATCCAAACAGTACACAACAGAACAATGAGCAGAACAAAGGACTGTTGGGAAAGTTCTCATTTCTGACACATAGTAGGTGCCCAATAAAGTTAGCACAGTTCTTTCCCTGGATTAAGGGAGATAAAACTCATTGAGGCTAGCCCCCTGTGACTGTAGCCAGGTCTGTGCCTGGGTCATCTTCCCTTCTAACCCAGAAACCACAGCCAAACTAACTCTGCAAGATATACTGCACAATTAGTGTGCACCTCTTAGCTTGGCTAATTACCTCTTTTATCAATTAAAAATATTTTCCCATTAAGCCAAGGAGTTGAGAGAAGGAGTCTCCTCTCTATTTTTAAAGCCGCTGAAAAATCCAGCAAGATAATGTCACTGATTTGGTTAATTTCAGGTGCACATCAGGCCATTCAACCTAGGTGAATTTAATGACTCAGGACAGGTCGGACGATGAATGTCCCTGTAAATCATTTATAATTGCAAGCACAAAAATTAAAAATCAGTCTGAAGAGCAAGATAACGTAATGCTAATGACGGAGGGCGGTAATCTGAAGATAGAGGTCCCCCGCTTCAATCAGGCCCATTTGGGCGATGGAGCACTAAACCTTTAGGGGATTGTTCTGGAAACAAAAGGCTGGGAACCTACCTCAGTCTTTAATGACTCACCATGATAAAAGAAATTAACTGAATTTTCATATTATAATTAAAAAACTTAATAGGGAATTTTTCCCCTTCATACTTTTAATTTTTCTCCTAGTCAAGATAAACCAACAGCCCAAAACATAAAAACATAAACTATCTTAATTGTGTTAAGATGAGCAATTGAAGATTCATCCTCCTTACTAGAGTAGAATTTTAAATAAAATAATTGTTTATGTATTTTCTTTAAAAATGGCTTCCTATTTCACTCAGAATAAAACCCAAAGTCTTTACAAGGTCCTATATGATTTGGCCCTCTCTGTCTAACCTCATGAACCACCACTCTCCTGTTCTCCACTCCACTGACACTGGCCTTCTTGCTATTTCTTGAACACACCAAGCCTTCACACGTTCTATTTCCTCTGTCTAGAACACCCTTTCCTCAGGTATTCTCATGGATGGCTCTCACATTTCATTCAGATATATTCTTAAATATCACCATATTAGAGAAGCTTTCCTTGACTGATCTATATCAAATAGTTCTCCCCAATCCCAAGTGCCTTATATCTTTTATTCTACCTTATCCCCACCCAACAAATATCTTTATTGTTTATTGTCTTTCCCCTCCATCAACCCACCCTCATTAGAATATAATCCCCAAAGCCAGGGGCTTTGTTTTGTTCATTGCTATATATCCCCCAGAGGCTTGTGAATGATGGCATTAAGTAGATTCTCAGTATTTGCTGAATGAATAAATTAATGAATATCATAATACAGTGTACTTGTATCCTGATAACTCTGTCTATCACAGCTCCCTACGCTTGGAGGCTGAGCAACAGCTAGGCAGGAACTCACAACAAAGTAAATGTAGGAGCAAGTTGTTCTAGTCTAGGCAAGAAAAGTGTAGCCAACAGATCCAGGCACTCCAGAAGGAGAATTGAGGGTTGAACTACTGCTAGCAAAATATAGACAGAGAGAACCCAAAGTGTCCTTTTTTCAATTATCCCTCATGAAACCCCTTTGCCTGTGTAGACGGATATACTCTGCAATCCCAAAAGGCAGAATGAATGACACTAATTTAAATTGCTCTGGGAAAGACACTCAAAGCCCTCAGAGAAGGATTTCTATTGCTTGTCTATCGGACTTGTTAGTGGATTCACAAGGCTTTCATTGTCCTAGGAAGATAATAACCATATTTCAGCAATGGTATTCTATGACAGCTAAGAACTGCCTTATTCCCATATTCTGTAACTAGAAACTCTCCCAAAAAAAAACAAGCCAACACAAATAGAAGGGGACAAATCAGTTGTTAAAATGGAAGCACAGCAGTTCCTAATATATTCAATGCATACCAATGCAGGAGGCTGGCTATGGAACCAGCAGTAGTTCCTTCCCCATCCTCCATGCAAGAGTATGTATTGCAGAGGTCAGCAGGTGTGACATGTACAAGTGGTTCTTGGCTCTGGGACAACACTATATTCTCACTCATGAAAGTAACCAGGGGAGTTCAGTTGCAGTCATCTTTCCTTTGTTTTTAAGAGCCCACAGGCTAGGGACTTCAGGGAAAAAGAACCCTAAGTAAGGCCTTCTTCTTTATCTGAATCCAGTGGACTCAGTAATATGGCCATTCAGAATAAGGTCATTTTGAGGTTTTGAAAGTCAATTGAGAAGAGAGGGGTGGAGCAGGAAGGTGCTTTAGCTAAATATTGTATTGCATAGGAACCTACAACTGACACAAGCCCTTGATGGGAGTTGTCACTGGGGATGCAATGAAATCCAGCACATTAAAGACATGTGCCTTGCATTTAATATCAGAGACAGCTGAACTGGTAAATTGCAGAGCCGTGGGAGTTGTGGCATTCTATTCCCCAAATGGAAACTTTCAGAATGAAACACTAGCCCTAAGACCTCAAATAACATTTTTTTAATGTTTTGACCTGTTGGGATATCATTAGGCTCCACCATCCAGTCCTTCCACCTTCTTCAAGCAGAAACATGAGAGAAATGAGCACAGAAGAGATGTTACTAGTCTACATGAGGCCTTTAACAAATCTCCACCATACCAGCTGCTTTACTTAACAGCAGAAGGGAATTTGTAAAGCCCTCCTCCCCAACACAATCTTCCTAACTGGACACATACATGGGAATGACACATCAGCCAAAGTGGCCTTAGCTCCCCTATTTAAAGCATCCTGCCCCTCTCTCTTTGCATGCCATTTTGACTTGAGTTCCTGTCTCTTCCAGCTGGATCTCCCAGTTACTTGGTCTTGGGCATATGGATGCCTGCACTAAAGGAAAGATAATAAATGCAAACCACTGGACCCTTCACGTGTCAGATGTTTGGTAAATACTGGAATAAAATTCAACATTCATTTTCATATACTAGGAAGAAACCTTGGACACCAAATTTTTAAGAAAGTAGTCAGTGACACTACTCAACATGATCTTGACATATTACAGACACCATTCAGCAGCGAGATCAGCCACAGGTAATGAATCTGGCATTCAGTAAATATTTGTAGAATTAATTTTTTTTTTTTCAAGTCATCTGCATAGCCATGGCACCTCTCAGGAAACAGGAATTTTCCCCCTCATCAAAAACTGCAGAGCCAATTGACTCTGCAGTTACTAATGTGCAATTTGGCAACAATGCCCAGTGTGAACCTCCTGAGAATCAACCGGTTATTAGAACCAAATCTGGAGGTTGATAAAAAGGAGAAAAAGCTGTTCTCTCCACACAAATTGCCCCAACACACGTAGTGTCATAGTAAGGCAAGTCACTTGCCATCCTTCTCCAATTTCCAGCACAGATTTCCCTCAGTTGAACTAGTGCACTGTCCCTTTAAGAAGCCTGGCAAGATGGAGCTCTCCCAGCTCACAGCTAGAGGCTTCAAGCAACCTGATAGGGACGCTGGAGTGTGACAAAAGAAAGAATGCCAGGAAGGGGTAAGCTGAGGCTCTAATGAGAAGAGGGGAAATCAAGGCTGAAACCTTTCAAAGTCTGAGCACCCCATCCTGCGGGTGGCAGCTTCCCCAGACTCTAAAGCGCCACATCTCCTCCCCTCCCCTCCCTTTTTTAACCCCAACACACCCTGCTCCATCCTCCATATCCTCCTTGAAGGAGTCTCCTTTTGTAAGGTGGCTCCGTCTTAGAGCCCAGTGGAGAACCCAGTATTGGTGGCAAAAGGAAGGGGAGAGGGTGGGTAGGCAAAATGAAAGGAACTTACTTTCGGGTTCGCCTCCGAAGGCATCCTCTCCTCCCAGCCCAGGGCTAGGGACGACGGGGCGGGGCCGGGTTGAACTGGTGAACCCGGGGTCCTCACTCCCTCGGACTACAAACCTAGTTCAGCGAAGAGTTAGGGGGGAATAAGCACCGACTAGGGCCGGTGTATACTCGATTATAATTATCTCAAAAGGAGACAAGAGGGTCTGAGAGAGTTGGCCTGGAGTAGAAGCGGAGGTAAGCTTTAAACCCTCTTTTTCCTCCCTTTCTGCCCGCCTGGCATTAGGTAAATCAGAGACAATGGTTTTCTTTTCTCTTCCTTTTGGTTTCTCCCAGATGCCTGTCCCAGACCCCACCCAACGGCTCCACCCCATCCACTGCTACACATACTGTCAATCAGCAGTGCCTTTAAAGCTGCACCGCACAACTGGGGTTTTCGTCCCTCTTTGGCGGGCTGAGAAAATCGCGGGGCGCCTCGCCTTTCCAATGATGCCTCCTACCTTTCTACAGAGTTTAGGAAGCTGAAGTTAGTTGTTAGTGGCGGCCTCCCCTCCCCCTCTGCCCCAAGCTTGCACAGTCAGCTCTACCCAAACTCCTGCCAGGGGCTGGACCATGTCATCCCCTAGTCCACCTCTTCTTTACTTTATTTCTGGTAAAAAGTGGTTCCTTAGGCTGCCAGATAGCCCAGAAAGTTCCTGTGGTGCTCTCTTTGGCGCCACTCACTCCTGTACAGTGTCTGGTCTAAAGTGACTACAGCAGGTTTCCTGTCCCTGAGGGCTTGTCCGTATGGCCTGGCCTGGTATGCTCAGTTTTCTCTAGCTCTCATTTGTGTAAGTCTCCAGGCTTCTCACTAGAATGGAAAACAGAAGGCCAGGTTTTCCAGAAATGTGCTTCCTGCCTCTAACTCATCCAAACAGCAGTCCCACACCACTGCCCCACTTCATAACTAGTCAGCTCAAAGTCAGAGAAGATCCCTGATACTCCATCCACAGGTATTAGTGAAACTCCAGAATGACCTATCAGAAATCATATTTGATGACATTCTTCATTCCACTTAACAGCAACACCTTGTTGATCAGGCCAAAAATCCTGGAATCATGTTTGACTTCTCTTTTTTCTGATGCTACACATCCAATTCTTCAAGAAATTATGTTGGCTCTGTCTTTAAAAATATGTCCAGAATCTGTCTCACCATTTCCACTACCACCCTGGCCTCAGCTACCACCATATCTAGATCCAGCCCCTGCCTATCTCTTTGACTTGATTTATTAAAACCTGCTCATTACCCTCTAGCCACACCAATCTCCTTTTTATTCCAACATACTAATATCTGTCTTACCTCAGGGACTTTGCACTTCCTTTTTTTTCTATCTGGTTCCACCCATGGTGGGCTCCAATATCCTTCAGATCTTGGGGAAGCTTTCCCTAACTACCCAGATTAATGTAACTCCACTATCCAGGCACTCTGTGTGACATTATCCCATTGTATTTTTATTACAGCACTGATCACAATTTAAAAGTCTTATATGTGTGTTTGCATCTGTGGTAAGGAATTTCTCTTCCTAGAGTATAAGCTCGGTAAGAGCAGGAACTTCATCTATTTCGTTCTCTGCTCTGTCCTCAGCATAGTGAACAGTGGCTGTCATGTACTAGGGGCTCAATTAATAATTTGTTGAAAGAACAATTGAAGGCAATATCTTCTGAGATCTAGCTGTTATTTGTTTTTAAACAACAAACAAACCTGTTATAAACCAACTGCACCAATCTATTCCCCCTTAGACGTCTATCCAGATACCTTGTTTCTGAGATGAGTTAGTAATGGTGGCTGGAGTAGTGACTTAGTGGTAGTATAATTTTAGGTTAGCATTTAGGGTTTGTAGCTGATTGCTGGTGGTTGACTTAGGTGTTCTTGGTTTTATCAAATCAGTACTAAGGAGCATATTTCTTAAGGGCCTAGTTCATCTGAATTAATAAAATCTTTGTGATGTGTTTCTTACTTTGGAGTCAGAATTATCTACGTATGTTCTCTCATGTCCCCAAGGATGTATTCCCATAACATCTGTATGACATTGATATTATTATCCTCATTTTACAGTTAAGAAAACAAAAACCCAGGAGAGATAGAGTGACTTGCCAAAAATCACACCCCTGGGAAATGGTGAAGCTGGGTTTTGGACCCAGGTAGTATAGATCCAGATATATTCACTTTCCCACTACCCTGTCATTCCTAAATTAACTTTGTAGTCATCATGATATTGGGAAGAGCAGAAAACCTGTTTTGCTGGATGTTAATTGGTTAAAGATTAAGGGAAACAGCTGAAATTATGGATATTTTTTACATAAGGCAAGAAGCATGGTTTGAGCAATTGTGTAAGCTATGGCCTTGATACAAGGTCATATGAAGCAGCTACTTCCCTTTTCCAGTAGAAGGAGCTAGGGCTATTTAAGCTTCAAGAAGAGGAAACTCAGGAGGGTAAGAATCCTGTCTATTAGGCTCATCTTAGCTGTCATTGACATGTACTTGATTGCTTATCCATTGTGTATCTTAACTTCAGCTCATAGAGGCTATTCAGCTCAGTTGAATTCTCTGGATTTCTGACTACAGATGACAAATACCTCTTGCTAGATTGCTGCCTAAAGCTGAGCATGAGACCATAGGGAGGTTTGAAAGATACCATGGTTATGTTCTCAGTACAGTTCTAAGCACTGTGGAACACAGGCAAAGAAGGGACCCACAAGGTTAAAGGTCAGAAGTTTCCTGTATACTCGGAACTACCACTTATTTGCTGTGTGACTACATGTGAGACTGAATGCAAGGGCCTCATATTCCTCATCATACAATGAGGAGGTTGAATTAATGGTTACCGAGGACTCTTCTATCTCAGAAGTTCTATCAGTTCTCTTTGGTTAGCTAACTGATGTCAGAGTTCTTATGACTGGAAAAGACTTGTAATATCAATATTCTGGGGTAAGTGAATGCATTCCCTTAATTTCATGCCACTTGATAATAGATGGTAACAGGTACATGGGATGGACTGGAAGTCCAATTAATAAGGGTTTACCTTTTTTGGAACTGGTTTGAAACCATAGATAGTCCTATAATGGCCATGTCTGGTGTCTGTGATGTGTGAACCTTCCCTATTGCCATAATAATTTATCCCAGGGGAAGATCCCTAACCCAACTGGAACAAACAGTTTCCCTTTCCCAGAAACATGACATTTTGAACTAAAACAGAGAGAGGGGTTATGGGCAGGGGAGGGGTGGGGGGAATCACAGAAAAACACAAGAGAATAATACTTTTCTCTAGATCTTCTTTGCATGCCCTAACATGACTAAGGAAGTAGAGATTAACCACCTTCATGCTGCTAAATCAAATGGCCACTTTTCAGTCCTTAATTCACTTTACCTTTCAGCAACTTTTGGCATAATTGACCACTGCTGCTTTCTTGAAGCAGTTTTTTTTCCTCTTGGCTTCTATTTAAAACTACTTTCATGGTTTCAGTCTCACCTCACTGACTGCTGCTGCTCGTTAGTCTCCTTTTCTCCTCCTCTAAGTCTAAATATTAGAGTATAAGTCTTCTCCTTAAACCTCTTTTCTTCTTTCTACATTCTCTCCCTAAGTGATCTCATTCAGTTCTATGGCTCTGACAATAAACTGATTAATACCTAAATCTATGTCTCAAAACCAAACCTCTGTGAACACTAGACCCATATATAGATCCCTTCTAAGACTCAGTTTTCTCATCTGTGAAATGGTGACTATAATGGCACCTACCTCAGGATTTGATTCTTGCTGTCTCTACTTCCCAATCTATTCTTTATGAATAGTCAGTCAGATCAATCTTTTAAAGTGGCCAACCAGACTGTGTTATTCTCCTGCCTAATGACTTCCATTGCACTTAGGATAAAAGCCCACTTCCTCACCATTATACACAAAGCCCTGTGTTGTCTGGCCTTTGGGCATTACCCAAAAATCATCTTCAATTACTCTTTCCCTATACCTCAGTACTCCTGAATCATTGGCATTCCTTTCTATAGTTCCATAACATTGTAAGGCTTTTCCCCATTTAGGGTCTTAACACATGCTATTCTTCCACATGAAGTACTCTGCTACTCACCCTTCACCTGGCTTGATTCTATTAATTATTCAAGTGAAAATTAACTATAGCTTCATGCAACACATGGACAAATCTTAATAGCATAATGTTGAATGAAAAAAGCAAGTCCCAGGATAAAGTACATGGTTTAATACCAATTTTAAGATTTCAAAAATAAGTAGAACTGTGCAATAGATTATCTTTTATGTATATGTATATATATGATAGAATTATCTTTTAAGTCAATATTCAGGTTAATTCTGGGAGGGGGAAGGAGAAGGGGATAGAAGTGATACCCATAGGTAGATAAGAGATATTGGCAATATACTAGCTTTTGGACTGAGTGGTAGGTTCACAGATATTTGTTATATTATTAAATAAATGAATGACAC
>JAVSCE010009110.1:0-38691 GCA_032199065.1 Smutsia gigantea
TTGTGGCCTAGTATGTGCTCTATTCTGGAAAATGTTCCATGTGCACTTGAGAAGAATGTGTATCCTGTTGCTTTTGGGTGTAGAATTCTGTAGATGTCTGTTAGGTCCATCTGTTCTAGTGTGTTGTTCAGTGCCTCTGTGTCTTTACTTATTTTCTGTCTGGTTGATCTGTCCTCTGGAGTGAGTGGTGTGTTGAAGTCTCCTAAGATGAATGCACTGCTGTCTATTTCCTCCTTTAATTCTGTTAGTATTTGTCTCACATATGCTGGCGCTCCTGTGTTGGTGCATATATATTTATAATGGTTATATCTTCTTGTTGGACTGACCCCTTTATCATTATGTAATGTCCTCCTTTATCTTTTGCTACTTTCTTCGTTTTGAAGTCTATTTTGTCTGATACAAGTACTGCAGCACCTGCTTTTTTCTCTTTGTTGTTTGCATGAAATATCTTTTTCCATCCCTTCACTTTTAGTCTGTGTATATCTTTGGATTTGAGGTGAGTTTCTTGTAGGCAGCATATAGATGGGTCTTGCTTTTTATCCATTCTGTTACTCTGTGTCTTTTGATTGGTGCATTCAGTCCATTTACATTTAGGGTGATTATTGATAGGTATGTACTTATGGCCATTGCTGGCTTTAGATTCGTGGTTACCAAGGGTTCAAGGGTTGCTTCTTTATTATCTAACAATCTAACTTAACTTTCTTGTTAAGTTATTGTAAACACAGTCTGATGTTTCTTTATTTCTCTTCCTTCTTATTCCTCCACCTCCATTCTTTCTATAATAGGTGTTTTATTTTTTGCCTTTAGTTAGTATTTGGATGGTCTCCTTTCTTTGCTATGATTTTATTTTCTCTGGTGACATCTTTTTAGCCTTAGGTATGCTTCCATCTAGAGCAGTCCATTTAAGATATCCTGTAGTGGTGGTTTATGAGAGGCAAACTCTCTCAACTTTCGTTTGTCTGGAAATTGTTTAATCCTCCATCATATTTAAATGATAATCGTGCTGGATACAATATTCTTGGTTCGAGGCCCTTCTGTTTCATAACGTTAAATATATCATGCCATTCTCTTCTGGCCTGTAAGGTTTCTGTTGAGAAGTCTGATGATAGTCTGATGGGTTTTCCTTTGTAGGTGATCTTTTTTCTCTCTCTAGCTGCCTTTAATACCCTGTCTTTATCTTTGATCTTTGCTATCTTAATTATTATGTGTCTTGGTGTTGTCTTCCTTGGGTCCCTTGTGTTGGGAGATCTATGAGCTTCTGTGGACTGCGAGACTACTTCCTTCCCCAGCGAGGGAAAGTTTTCAGCAATTATTTCTTCAAAGACACTTTCTATCCCTTTTTCTCTCTCTTCTTCCTCTGGTACTCCTATAATGCGAATATTGTTCCGTTTGGATTGGTCACACAGTTCTCTTAATATTCTTTCATTCCTAGAAATCCTTTTATCTCTCTCTGCCTCAGCTGCTCTGTACTCCTGTTCTCTGTTTTCTATTCCATTAACAGTCTCTTGCATCTCATCCATTCTGCTGTTAAGCCCGTCGATCGCTTGTCTGATTTCTGTATTGTCTTTCCTCAGTTCCCTCACTTCCTCCCTCAGCTCTTGCACATTTCTCTGTAGGTCCATCAGCATGGTTATGACTTTTATTCTAAATTCTTTTTCAGGGAGGCTGTGCATTTCCATCCCTTCAGACTCCCTCTCTGGGGTTGTCTGGTTGATTTTGGTCTGAACCATATTCCTCTGTCTTTTCATGGCTGTATAATTTGGTCACTGATAGTTGCCACGTATGTCAGCTGGGCTCTTTAAGACCGCCTCTTGGGGTGCCGAGTCCTCTCGGGTGTAGCTGCACGCTGTGCGCTTTCCTGTGTATTCTCGTCTCTCTTTTAGGAGTAGATGTATTTTCTGTGTTTTCGTAGATAAATATAGTGTTGGGAGGAGATTTCTGCCGCCCTGCTCACACCGCCATCTTCCCGGAAGTCTATGTTTTGTTTGTTTTTTATTTTCCAGAAAACCTCTGTGTTCTTTCTTACCTTGATTTGCCATGTATCATGTATTAGAAGAGAGGTACCTCTAGAGTGGCAGTCTGGCTTTCCTTGAAGAGGCACCAAGGGAAGCCTGTTCTCTCTGTTTCTTAGACTCCTCTCCTTCCCCCAGAGAAAATTCAGACCAGTTGTTCAATAGGTGGGAAGCCCTGGCCCCCTCACTCTGTGGTTGTCCACCTCCCCTTCAAAGTCTAGGGATTTTCTAAAGCCAAGTACTTCAAGTACTGTGGCATTCAGATCCCTGGGCCCTCTTCTACTCTTGATATCAGGTTCCCTCCTATCCACAGAGGACAGACCCCTGCAACAGCTCTCTTGCTAATACCCTTGCGCCTGTTCTACTTGTTGGCCTCAGCAGGAAAACTGGGTGGGTCAAGGTTAGAATTAGGTGGAAAAAAAAAAGCAAGGGAAGTGGTCAGCTGCTCTTTCCGAAATCCCTTTCTCCAGGAAAACAAAATGGAGCAAAACAAAACAAAAAAACCTCTTCCAGAGAGCATATTCATTTGGAGATCATGATGTGTATCTCACACAATATACAGAAAGCTCTAATGGATTGGCATCGTCTGAACTATAACCATTGTCTTTTTCTGTATTTCATTAACACAATGATGACCGACATCCACAGTGGTACCCCTGAGCCACTATAGATACTAAAGAACTTACACTATCACTAAAGAAAGTCAAATTACACTCAGCACAGCTTTAGTGTTGTCTGACTTTATGCTATTCAGATACTGTGAAATATAAACTAATGGATGATTTCCATAGTAACACGAAAACTGATTATTTGATTAACAGACAGCCTAGTTGAAAGAGTTTACTGATTATTTCTATGGTAGATCAAGTGGAGATATGCTAAGCCTTATATAATAGCATAGAATGTATTTTTAAAAGTTTTTCTGCATAATGTTATAAAACTTCTGCCTTTTGCAAAATTCAGCAGGTTGAACTTCAAGTTGATAATAATTGTTTGCCTTGATTCTTTCACAAATAGGTTTTTCTTCTTTTACTCTGTGACTATTTTGCTGTTGAAAAGAGGTTTTGTTTTTCAACTTCCTAGATATTCTTGGTAGAGACAATTTTTGTGCCTGAAGGGTTGAGATCTGAGATTCTCAGCTTTAATTTGTTTTTCTTAAAAAAAAATCAGTGATGGGAGATGAAATGTGAGCTGGATGAATCCAAAACATGACCTTATGACAATGGAATATCAGAGAATTTATTAAACTATGTAATATGCAATTCTTGGCACATTACTGATTCACAGTGTCCTTTTCCTTATTAATGGCTCCAAGCTAAGACGCAAAGATTTTAGTTTTCTGAAGTGTTATCTTCAAGCACAAAAGCTTTCAAATATTGTGTATCTTATTTATTATAAATTTGCTCCGCTTCTATTTTTCAGGCCCTATTTATAAGAAAATATTTTTATATTGGGAAGTTTAAAAAATGGGTTTCTGACTTGCGTTTCAGGCTGATAATACACACTTTAGATATTTTTGTAACAATTTATCATAATAAAAACATAACTCCTATACACTTGTGACTCAATTATTTTTCCCCCATGCTAGACCTTTCTTTTGAACTAGGAACATAAATTCAACAGCCCACTTGGCTTCTCTACTAGAATATCTAAGAGATATCCTAAATATTACATGTCCAAGTTACACCTCTTTAGTTCCCAACTTTATGCCTCCTCCACCAAAGTTATATCTACCCAGAACCTCAGAAAGTGAATGCATTTGGAATAAAAGACTTTGAAAATGTAATTCAGGTAAAGACTTCAAAATGAGGCAATCCTGGATTAGGGTGGGACCTGAATCTGATGTCAAGTGTCCTTATAACTGACAGAAGAATGCAGAGAAGAGACAGAGAAAAAGGCCATGTGAAGATGAAAGTAGGTATTGGAGTTGATGTTGCCACAAGTCAACGACCTTCAGGAGCATCTGAAGCCGGAGGAAACAGAGAAGGATTCTCCCCTAGAGACGTGGGAGGGAATGTTGCCCCAGCAACACTTTGACTTTGGACTTGTGGCCTCCAAACCTGTGAAAGAATAGATTTCTGATATTTTTAAGACCCCTGGCTTGTGATAATTTGTAACAGTAGGCACAGGAAACTGTTATTCCTCAATGTTTCAAGTTCAAGCGAATGACAACCCATTTCTAAAATGTGGAAGGCATCCATTACTATTATCTTATATCTAAGATCCAGTTTGTTAGCTAATCCTGTTGTTTTTACCTTCCAGCTGTAGCTGGGATCCAACTTCTCACCACCCTTCTGCCGTGTCCCCCGCCCAGGCACCTTCAGCTTTTGCGCTGATCTCAGCAGCAGTAGTCTCGCTGGTCTTCCTGGTCTGGCCCTTGTACCTCCCTTACACACAGTGGATTCTTCCCGCGGCTGTCAGGGCGATCCTTTTAAAGCTAAGACAAGCCACTCCTCGGTTCAAAAATCCCTCATGGAATGGATGTCTGTCTCACTGAGGGCTAAAGCCAAGATCCTGCCAATGTTTCTGTGATCTGCCGCCTCCCAGTGACCCTCAGCTTGCTTCCTACCACTCTCTTCCCCCCACCTCTGCCCTGACCGTGTGTCTCTCTCTCTCTGTCTCACACACATTCACCCACTGGCCTCTCTGCGTGTCATCTCAGGCCTTTTGCACCAGTTGTGCCTCCTGCCTGGGATATTTTGTGGAGTTTGCCCACCTCTTACTCTTGTCATTTCTCTGCTCAGATGTCATCTGAGGCTTTGTCTGACTCCGCTGTACCCTCTGTCCTCTTCACTCAGATCAGTCTTCTTCATAGCAGTGATGGTACCTGGCGTGTTACTTGTTTATTGTCTATCCACCCTTCCCCCCACCCCGGCCTGGAGTCTAAACCTCCTAGAACATGTGCTCTGTTTGGTTCACTAGTTCACTTGTTATATCCCAGCGCCTGGCATGCAGCAAGCACTCAGTAATTAGTTATGGAATGAGAAGGTGGACTATGCCATGAGACTTGTTTGTTGATACTTTACTTCACTACAAAAAAATCAGACATGTTGTCTATAGGCTTCTTTAGAACCTGTTTGGGATTTTATCAGGAACTGAATTTTATTTAAAATACATTAAAAATCATTTTTGATACAGTGGGTTCACAGGTGACTACTTGAATCAACCCGTATATGCTGTATCTTATAAATAATCAGACAATGCAAAGGAAAAGGTGAAAAGACCTTTTCTATCTCTCTGGGATTCTTCATTTGTGATTCAACTTCACCATTATCTTATGTAACTTTTGCTTTAAAATTTTTTTGTTAGCAATTCAGTTGACCCAGTTAAAATGTCGTGGGTCTAATCTGTGCTCTATTTCTTTTACTTCCATGACATTAAAATTTTTTATATCTAAAATCCAGAGCAGATGTCAGCCCCCAGCCTTCCGTGGCCCCATTCCTCCCTGCCTGAGGTCTGATAGCTGCATCTTTACTAAAACTCTTTACCAAGCATGCCAGTGAAATGGCTCAAAACTCAGGACCCTCTGCTTTTATTTTTTCAGCACATTTTGCACTTGAAGTTTCTCCTCTTGGTTGTTTTGTGTTTTTCCCCTACTCAGAGGCTGCTCCCCCATTTCCGCCCAGCATCTGTTCCTCCTGTTCTCTAAGCCTGGACAGACCATGAGGCCCAGTCCTCAGGGTTCTCTGCACCTGCTTGGCAGTGTCAACTATTAACACTCCCAAACTACACCTCTAATCCTGACCTGTCTGCACATCTGCTACCACAGCCCCATGTGTCTAGAGGGCATTTTCATTTGTACATTTTGTCATTAAGTGTATCTAAAAGTAAACTTTATTCTCTGATCCCTCAGTTTCCTTCCCTTCCCTCAGTGGTGTTCTTATTCTCTTAGCCCTGCACGTTCTAAACTATGAGCTCATTCAAAATAAATTTTTTTTCTTTAATTTGTTATTCTAGCCAGTTTTCTTCCTCAAACTGCAACTCATTCACCAATTCATTTTCATGCCTATATCCTCCGTTAAGAGATGTTTATCACCATGAGCTTCAATGTTGAGGACTATTAAATGGGTTCCTTGCCTCAAAGTTCTCCTCATTTGGCAGACACATCAGATTATTTTTTATAAGGCATCTCTTTGATCAGCTCATTCTAATATCTTAGATTTTAATATCTTGGTCTTGAATGACAGGTCTAGCCCAGTCTCCCTGTCCAACACTGTACTAATGCCATTTCTTTGCACAAACTCACTGCTGTAGCCAATCTGATTTCCCAACATGCCCCAAACCTGGTACATACATTTCCACCTTCATACTTTTATTCTGCTATCCTTCTCATCTCCTCTGACCTCACCCTACTAATCCTTTAAAACCTAGACCAATCCACCTTTGCTGGTCTCGCCAGCCTTCAATTATTTCTCTCTCAGTTCTTTTCTTGAACTTATTTCCATGAGATTAATTTCAATGGTTTTATTATCTTTGCAACTAAGTTTTAAGACCCTTCTACATAAAGACTGTCTTCTATTGTTTTAATATCCTTTACTTCTCCTACTAAAGGCCCTTGCCTGTTTAAATTGCCATCTATTTCTTGTTCTCAGTCTCTCTCTGTTTCAAATACACACACACATACATTTAATCATCTACTTTATAGCCAACTTTACTAAGTTTATCTTATAATTTAGGCAATAAGATTTAAGTTTTTTTGTTAGAGTTTATTTTCCCCAAAGCTGATAGTAGGAGCAATACATTGCTGCTCTAGAGAACTTTTAAAATACAGAAAATTATGAAAAAATAAGTCATCCATATCCTTCCATAAAATTTGTTTTCAATATTTTTCTATACATGAAACACATGCATTATATAATTATCATCCATTATCTATTATTTTGCATCCCCTTTTAATGTTGTGCCATAAGCATTTTTCCTTGTCACTGAATACACTTTTAATTCTTCCTAAAGCCCTATTGGTGGCTGTGTAAGATGGCCTTGCTATGACTGATCTCAAGGCAAACCTCAAATACAGGAGGTCCTGGGTAAGTCACTGTGAACACACATGGAGTGGTGTGGAATTTTCCTTTTCTTTGCTATGTCATTCCTAGCAATGCTTAGTCCCTCTTAACTGCAGAAGAATCTCTGTGTAGAGATCAACACATATTAGGTGAATTACTGGGACCTGGCTTCCCCTTACTCCATTGAGCTTGGCACACCTTTCACCCTAATTCAGCTCTTAGTAACTATGTCTAGAGGAGAATAATAAGGATGTTGAGGGGTCTGGCAACCAAATCACAAGAGGAGCAGTTGAAGGAATTGGAGATTTTCAGCTTGTAGAGAAATGCTATCACAGCTCCCTTCAAACACTGGAAGAGTGGTTGTGTAGCAGAGAGCTGTGGCTTGCTCTGTTCACCTCTGGAGTAAATACATAAGACCACCATGAGGACAGATTCTAACTCAACAAAGGCAAGGCATATATAGAAAAACTTCTAACAGTTGAACTATGAAAAAAACCTGGACTTCTCCGGATGATGGGTACCCTGGCCCTGGATATACCCTGAGGGTATGTGAAGAGGGGATTCCAGGATATCACAGGTAAGCTGATGCCAAATATGACCCCCAAATCCTTTTTGGATTTGCAGCTTTGATTCCAGCCACTTTTTCTAGCTTCCACCACCACCCACATAAAGTCTCATTTGGCCGCTAAAGGAACAAACATCTTGCTTTGGATTATCCTAGGCTTATCCTTGAGGTCGCATCGTAATTCATCCTCAATAATTCCCTGATACCCCTGAAGGTAACTATTATCCTGGAA
The DNA here is from genome assembly GCA_032199065.1 of Smutsia gigantea. Taxonomy (NCBI): domain Eukaryota; kingdom Metazoa; phylum Chordata; class Mammalia; order Pholidota; family Manidae; genus Smutsia; species Smutsia gigantea. The sequence continues at coordinate 7,813 of JAVSCE010009110.1, forward strand.
GTCTCTTTCATGAAGAGGGATCACAACAGTCATTCTTCATAAACGATGACGAACACCTGAATGAACGCACAGTCAGAATGGAGCAGGTGTGTGGTCCCCTGGAGTGATGAAGACTCCACCGTGAGGGCTCTGAATCCCTACTTTGCAGCTTTGCTATCTGTGGATCCCTAGGCCACTTGCCCAAGTCCTCTGTGTCTTTGGGGATAATAACTTCACAGGGTGATTAAATCTCTCGATGTTTGTTAAGTGCATAGAACAGTGCTTGACACATAGCAGGTCCTCAGTAATGTCAAGCATGATTGTGTAGTATTTTATATGAGATGCTATGCTGTGTGCTCTGGTGATTCATGAACACACTGCCTATACTGCTTTCAAGGAACCCTTAGCCTAGTGGAAGACACTCTCAGGTAAACAACACATTACTGTATGGTCTGTTTTTGCTCTGATAGTGTGTGTGCAGGTACCAGGGAAACCTATTACCAAAGTGTCTTGCTCTGTCTTAGGTGATTAAAGAAGGCTTGTGAGGAAGGAGAGCTGAGCTTAAACTGAAGGATGAGCTATATTTAATAGGTGAAGAGTTGGGAGCATTGGTCTTTCAGGCACATGGACAGTGTACACAAAACTCTGGAGGTGAAAGTGAAGAAGACACATTAGGAAGAACAAAAGTGGGATAGATTACGGAGTATTAGAGGAGACACCAAATATGTGCATAGAGTACCAGGTGTGGGGTTGGGCATACGTGATAAGGACTTACATTTTTTTAACACTGTTCTTTGTATTTTTCCATTATACTCATCTTGCAGTCTGATTCCTTTTATGTGCTTCATTTAGAAATCCTTGTATTTGATCTTTTAGTGTATCTCCACAAAGTTTTCATGGTTTCTCCATCACTGAAATGAAGTTTAACCCCTATCCTACTTTTGTCCTGTTTTGTAAGATACTGACCCTGATCCTCAGTTGTATAGACCAAAATCTCCTTATTCTTATAAGGGAGCTGAGACACCTCCTTTCAATCTGAAATCATATAAAATAGAATGATTCTAAAATTGGGCATTTAAACTTTAACCACAGTTTGTTTTAGTTTTCTCATTTATTCTTTCTTCTTACTATGTGAGTACATTAGCCTCAAATGTTTCTCTCAATTTCAAATTTGAATCTTGATTCTTTACAAAGAATCAATGCCAATTATTAGAATTAGACAAAATACCATGAATAATCTTTGCAGTGATTCATCTTGGCCCATATTTCTCAATAATGTTTCCTTTAGATGCAGTACAACTTAAATGTATAAACTTGATTTTACTAAAGTGAAACAGGCTGCATTTATTTATTTTAATGGATTTTCGCAGTTTCTTAAAGTCTTTTATGACACAATATGGTATTTTAAATGGTGGGAAGTCCTTCGTGCCCTCATTAATAACAAAAAGGATAAATATTTCACAAGTTTATCACCAAACTTAGCATTTAAAAATCTTTTTCTTTTCTGCTGTGTGTGTATGCCACCACCAGATGGGGCAGAATGATGCAGTGAAAATGGGAAAGAGCGCTTTTTGGAAACAATATGGTGGAAATCCAGTTAACTGAAAAGTTTCATGTTTATAACCACAAGATTTTTTTTGTAAATATCTCTTTAAATAGAGCAATCAAATATAATAAAAATACCTAGACTAAAGAAAAAGACAAATATAGATAAAGAGACCAATATAATAAAAATAACTACCTAGAATAAGAAAATCTCCTACTCAGAGGCCATGTCTGTTTTGATCAGCTTGGTTGAGTGGCCCTATGACAGTAGTAATTATGGTTTAAGGTCTCCAAAAGGGCTGCGCGTATTGGAATCTAAGCTTTGCTACTTACAACTGTGTCATCTCCTGCTAGTTAACTGTCTGAACTTCAGTTGTCCTCTTAAATCAAATGGTTCCTATCTCACATTGTTGTAGCAAAGGTAAAATAAAATAATGCAGAGTATAAAGCATATAGTAAATATCGATGTGTGTTAGTCATCATTCTAATGGATTCTGTGGTCGACTATGTTCTTTTCCCCACTCACTTGAATTTCTAAACCTGCTTGCAAAACAAGCTTTTATAATTCAATAATATTAGTTCTTTATGGTTGTAAAAAGTATTGGTTTTCAACTCTACACACACAAAAAAATTATGTTCCCATGTTTTGGTCTGTTATGTATCAGAAGGTTTTAAATATGAGGCCCCTGTCCAAAAATCCAAAAACCAGAAAGCTGTTTCTTCCCTGCTATATATGTATGCCACCACCAGATGGGGACAGAGTGATGAAACCCCTAACGGTATTGATTTGCTATCTGCTTCTCAAATAGGCAACTTTATGTAGTGAACTGCAGCAGAGATTTATTCATTAATGGTGGTTAGTGATTCTCCATAGCAGTCTAGAAACGTAGGTAGTGAATAAATTAAAAGTCCCATGGGATGCAGTGTGGTACAGAGAAATCTTAGGAGTAAGATAAGCCTAGGTTTACACCTAACCTTGTGGTTTAGATATCCTTGGAGTAAACAAGTTAGCTGCTTCAGACTTCAATTTTATCATAACAACAGTAATACCTAACTCAGGTACTTTCTAAATATTACTTCCTTTACCGTTTCCCATGACTCATTCGCTTTTCCTTTGATTTATTTTTGGTCATGAATAGGGTGACTAGATAATTTGTAGTCCAAACTGGGACACTTGAGGATGAAAGAAAGTGCTAAAAATAATTGAAATCACATAATTTTTGGCTTATTTATGGACTCCAAAATTTATTTTATTTATTGACTAAATGAATGGTCTATTTAAAACTCCTTTTCAAAAATAAAATTCTTTTAAAAAGTAAAACAACAAATTTTTATGCCATTAAAGCAGACATTTAAAAAGCTGTACACATTGATCATCTGAACATTAAAAATAGCAGAAGCAAAATAATTTTTCTTGGTACATGTTCATTTATTTACTTTAGTCAGTTTCCTAGCTTTATCTATTTCTACCACTTGTGTTACTTATATTTTCTAAAGATGTATTTTTTCAACATGTGTTGTTTCAATTTTTTTTTCATAAGATTGAAACTGTGAAGTTTCATATTATGGTTACATATATTTGTGATTTATTTTTACCATTAATTGCTTCTCTTTATGTGCTGGTATCACAATTAACTCAATTTTCAATTCGAAAAAATACTCTGTCTACAGTTGCTGAAATATCTGGTAAGCACTTAATTCTTCATATGATAATATAATTACCCTCAACTATAATTTTTCATATTACAGTGTGTCAATATTTCCACCCAAACATTTACACAAATACTGCCATTTTGACTTTAGTTAGATAATCTTTCCTCAAAAGAGATATTTACAAGATAGGACTCATTAAGTTCTCTATTATGTTTTTGAAATTTTGTCAAATTTGAATGTAAAGAATAAAGGTTTTCTAAATTTTATTCTGTTGTGTTTCAGGAAATAATCTATTAAGTTAAAAGTATCTCCATCAAAAGATTCTTCCTATTGGTTCCAATATCTCAAAGAAGAGTTATTTAATATTTAATCTTTAATGTTGAACACTCTCGAGTTCTTATTGTTTAATTTGTTGAGTTTCTCCCAAATTTTATCAGGATAAATTTCAATGACTTCTTGTTTACAAACTTTGTTTTAAAAAATTACAATTCCCTGGAAGCTGAACTTTTTGAGGGCACCATTCATTGAGTAGCTTGAAAGATTTATGACTGATTTTGAGCAAAATGTAACCACAATTTAGATAACTCATTTAGAAAACGTTCAATATCATTGTAAGATACTAAAGTTGATTTACAAAGAAATTTTCCTATGTTCAAACATTTTTTAAATCCAAATTTTGATTGAGTATGCTCCACCAAAATTGTATTCATATCATCACTGTAAAAAAATATATCACACATGTGGTAAAAAATATCACACATAAAACTTTGTCTTCAATGTTGAATTTTTAAGCTAAATTAATCATAGCATTCACAATAGAACTGGATATTTATCACTGACTGAATCCACTTTTGAAACTTTCACTTTGATCCCATGAGTTAGATGAAAAAATAATTCACTAATTTTCCACTTGAAGCACCCAATGATATTGATATAAAACTGACTCTATTTCATTTTTGCAATCTTCTTCAGTCAACTGACCCAAGACATTAGGAACTATCACTTTGCTATTTTTTACATGCAAACAAAAACTGGTATTGAAAAGAAGTGAAATTAACTTCAAAAACACTGTCATTTGATTTAAATGAAAAGTCGTGCTTCACAGAGTATATACTTCAGCACTTACAAATGCATTTATTAAATTGCTATTTGGGGGCAGGGTCTTCTTAAATAAATGCAATTAACTTTTAAGTAGCTGCTGATGTATAGTATATTTGAGCCTTGTTATATGGTCCATGTTATTCCTGTGACCCCAGAGGTAGATGGTCAACATTGAAAAACATTTTGTACCAGTTAAACATTCATCGTAAACTTTCTTATGAAATGAAAATTTAGTTTAATTCATTAAATGTGCATTTTTTTGAGTTCATTAACTGCTGAAAAAGTTTAGTGCAAAATACTAAAAGAAAATCAAATGCTAAAACAAAGAGTTGTTGATTTATCCCATAAAGCAAACTAGCAAAACTACCCTAGAACAGCAATCAGACCATTTTTTATGTACTGTATGGCAGGACCGTGCAGTCTCTATTTCCTACATTTATTTTGTGTTCAATTAAGTTATAATTTCCCGCATTGCCCACTGCTCCTACCAACTGGTAGCCTGGTAGTTTCCTCTATTTCACAGGCTTCAGAATGCATATAACCAACCACACACCCCATGGCTTTCAGAGGACGCAGCACCCAGTACTTCCACCACTGTCCATCTCCAGTCATTGCGGTCCGAGCAAGCCTCACTGTACCATGAGGTATCCTTGAGCAGGAGGTGCTTCTCATGCAGTATCTAAGTCAGGTAAGGAGAGGAGAGAAGGGTTATAATTGGTTGTCTTTCAGATTTAACCACATGTTCAACTGAACATCCTTTTCATTGCGCATTTGTCTCACATACTGTTGGATGAGACCCTGGCAGAAGCTACTGCTCAAAGTAGAGTTCTAGTTCACAGTAGAGTTTTACTTTGAACTCTTAACTCAAACTCAAAACCCATCTTAGATTATTGCAATACAACCAAGCACATGAGGGACAAATGCTAAACATGACAGGACTCTGGGGCAACAGGAGGTAACCAGAGCTGTGTCAGATACCCAGGACATGAGGCTGAGGTAGATTTAAGTGAATTTATCCATGCAACTCTCTGGCTTCCCTCTGGCTCCTGTTATCCCTTTTCTCCACTTCTCCTAAATGCCTTTTCATTTTAAGAAGAGTGACTTGGCTCATTCTCTCTTTTTCTTAGCTTTTTATGAGCAATAAAACCCAGCTTCTTCCTGGTTTTAATGATTAAGAGCTTTGCATTACAGGTTTTATGATAGCTTTCACTCAGCCTTTTAAAGATTTTTTTTTTACTCCAAAAGTAAGTTAAGTCATGTGATTGAAAAATCACTCTGAAAATACAAATGCACTGGATTTTAACATGCTTATTGCAGATACCTTTATATGTTTCTCAAAGAAGGTGGAATTAGTAGAGGTGAAAATGGGAAGAGTAAGAGAAACGTAAATTCTTCTATAACTGAAAAGCATATTGTAGAGTTGGCTGTACCTCAGAGAAAGCCAGGTTCATGGCACTGTATTAATTTGCTCTTTATGTTGCTTTGTAAATGTTTTATATGTATTGGTATATTGTTTCTCCAACTAGATTGCACACTGAGGGCTTTTTGTCAGGTTAGTACTACTCCATAGATTTTAGTGTAGTTCCTATATTTATTTAGTCCATATATTTATTGACTGGCTCATCAATAAACTCTCACTCTGTTTGTACCTGTAAATAGAATCCATTTATCTTTTCTCACTGCATTTGCATAATCTCTGAGCCCCAGTCATTGAGCAGAGAAGTGAACCAAAAGTTTGGCTCTTGAGCATGAGGAATATGCCAAATAGGATGCAATCTTTTTTCTCTAAGATAAATGAGATTGATGAGGCTTATTCCCACAGTAACTCAAATTCTTTTATTGAATTACAACTTTGCACAATGACATGCACAATCTTAACTTCATAATACAATGACTTTTCACAAATGTACACACTCATGTAAAGAGTGAAGATGTAGATCATTTCCAGCACCAGAAGGCCCACCTCTACCTCCTGTATTGACCAAAATATTGACACCATTCTGATTTCTTTCACTATATATTCATTTTGTTTGTGGGTTTTAAATAAAAGGAATCACAAGGAACCTATTCCTTGGTGTTTGGCTTTTTACTTTTTAAAGTCACATTTCTAATTGAATTATAATGTCCAGCAAAGTGCTTCTTGAATTTTACTAAATGAATCCACCTAAGTGGTAAGTGACCAGCACCCAGAATCTGGAGTAACATATCACCAGCACTCCAGAGTCCCCCATTATGCCCCTTTTAGTCAGTTCTTCAATGTCAAGGCTGACCACATTCCGACTTCTAAGACCATAGATTAGTTTTGCCTATTTTAAATTTTAAATGGAATCGTAGAGTATGTACATTTATGTGTTTGGTTTCTTTCACACAACACTATACTTTGTAGGTTTGTCCATGTTAATGCATACAGTTGTAGTTTATTCTTTTAAAATATTCTATTAAATGACTGTACCATCATTTAAAAAAAACATTTTTTGGACACATTAGGTTGTTTCCATTTGGTGCTTTTGTGAATAGTGCTGCTACAAATATCCTTGTTCATGTCTTTTTGGGAACATACATGTGTATTTCTGTTTGGTATACAGCTATTGGTGGAATTACACATGTTTACATTTGAGTGACACTGCCAGTTTTCCAAAATATCCATTTATTTACATTTACATTGGCATTATATGAAAGTTTGAATCAATCTGTGTCTACACCACTGTGTTGTGGTATGCTGACAAATGAATGCTTTAGGGAGAAAAGGCCATGATTTGTAGTTTGCCAATTTTAGTAGTGGAAATACTCCTACCATCTCCTATTTCAAGCTGCCAATATCATGTCACTAAATGCAGAATTGGGAGGAGATGCATATGTTCAGCTCTAGAACACCTCTGATACTTTGTCTTTTAATTTTAACCATTTTTTTGAATGGGTTACATTTTGGTTTAAAATTTCCTTTCCCTGGAGGATTAAATAAATTGAGTATCTTTTCCTATATTTACTGGTGGTTTGGATATCTTCTTTTCAGAAGTGGTTGTTCAAACCTTTACTCATATTGGATGCCTTTTTCCTTATTGACTTTTAGTTCTTTATATGCCCTGGATAAAAGTCTGTCAGATATATGTATTGGAAATATATTCTCCTACTCTGTGGCTTGCTTTTACATTTTTTTTAGATAAACAAAAGTTTTTGCTTTTAATGCAGGCCATGTTACCAATTATTTCATCTATAATTAGAGATATGTCTGGTTTAAAAAATCTTTGCCTACCAAAATTTATGATAATATTTTCTTGTGTTTTCATCCAAAATATTTGCTTTTCTTTTCAAATTTCACATATTAAATCCACTTGAAAATTTTTTTGTGTATAAAGTAGAGGTCAAGACCTGTTACTTTCCTTATATTTATATTATGGAAGAGACTATTCTTTCCCCACTGTTCCAGTACCATCTTTGTCATAAATTTGTTGATTATTTATGTATGGGTCTTTTTCTAAATTACTTTTCATCAATATATTTTCTATCCTTGTGCCAATCTCTCTGTCTTAATTACCACAGGTGTTATTCGGTCTTGATATTTGCTGGTGTGAGACCTCTGGTTTCTTCCCTCCCTCCCTCCCTCCCTCCCTCCTTCCTTCCTTCCTTCCTTCCTTCCTTCCCCTTTCTTTTTCTTTTTCTCTCTTTCCTTCTCTCTCTCTCTCTTTCTTTCTTTCACCTGTTTAGTCAACTATTTCCACAAAATTCCTGAATAGCAAACCACCCTAACATTCTGTTGTATTCAGTAATAAGCATTTATTCTCATGATCATCGCTCTGTGGATTGAATATGATGGTTTTCCTTCAGGCTGCAAGGAGGTAGTAGGCTAGGATGGCCCTGCTCCATACGTCTCATTTGGGAACCCAGGTTGAACGGATAGTGTATACCTGGATTTTGTTCTCATGGTGATGACAAAGCACGAGAGATCAAACTCATCCACACAAACTCATTTCATGCTTCTGCTTGCATGACATCCCCTAATACTTCATTGTCCTATGCAAGTCACATAGCCATTCACCAAAATCAAGAGTCCAGAAAGTATATTCTGTCTGTGAGGTCAGCAGAAGAGGGTGGATATATAATATTACTACAGAGAGTAAAGAATTGGAACCTGTACAATAATCTACAACCATAGCCTTAGATATTTTTGACCTTTTGTGGTTTTTATATAAATTTTAATGTCATGTCAATTTTCTAAAATAAACTGTCAGGGTTTTGATTGACATGGTATTTAATTCATAGACTAATTTGGAGGTTATTGATATCTTTACAATATTGAGTTGTACAAGAACAGGCTGTATCCCCCTGTTTATTTAAATCTTTAGTTTCTCTCACCAGTGTTTTGTAGTTTTCAGTGTAGAAGATTTACATATCTCCCATTACATTTATTTCTCAGTGTTTGATGCTAATTGATGCTATTCTGAATATCTCTTTAAGAATTTAGGTTTTTTTTGTTCCTGGGATATAAACACTCATTTTAAAAATATTGACCCCATATTCAATGATCTTACTGAATTCTTTATTAGTACTAATCATTTGCTCTAGACTCATTTGGATTTTCGTGATCACAATCATATCTTCTGTTAATAGTGAAAGTTTTATTACTTTTTTCATTATATGTAATGGATATTTAAATTCATTTTTTATTTATATATATATTTAAGAGATGATAGTAAATCTCTTTGCTCTGTTTCTGAACTCAAGGGTAAAGCTCCCAATATTTAGCATTAAGTATGATGTTTCCAATAGATGATTTGTTAATAACTTCTATCAGATTAAGGAAATTAATTCCTTAAGTATAAATAAAACTTTAAGTATATCTTTCATCATTCCAGACAGAAACTCTGTACTCATTCTATAAAAAGTCTCTATTCCCCCTTTTCCCAGCCCCTGGGAACCATGATTTTACTTTTCGTCTCCATGAATTTGACATATAAGTGGAATCATACAATATTTGTCCTTTTGTGTCTTACTAATTTTACTTATTATGTTTTCAGAGTTTATCCATGTTGTAGCATGTACCAGAGTTTCATTTCTTTTTAACGCAGAATACTATCCTATTGTAGGCATACACTGCATTTTGTTTATCTATTCATCCATTGATTGATATTTGGGTTGTTTCTACTTTTTGGGTACTGTGAATAATGCTGTTATGAACATTGGTATACAAATATCTGTTCAAGTCCTTGCTTTCAGTTCTCCTGTGCATATAATTAGAAGTGAAATTGTTGGATCATAAGGTAATTTAAAAAAATTTTTTTGAGGAACTGCTATAGTGTTTCCACAGTAGCTGAACCACTTCACATTCCCATGATCAATGCATAAAGGTTTCAATATCTCTACATCCCCATTAACATTTTTTTTATAACTGCCATTCTAGTGGATGTGAAGTGATATCTCATTATGATTTTGATTTGTATTTCTCTAAAATAAGAGATGTTGAACATCTTTTCAAGTGTGTATTGGCTATTTATATACCTCTTTTGGAGAAGTGTCTAGTCTAGTCCACTTTTTAATAGGGTTGGTTGTTGTTTGGTTGTTGAGTTGTAGGAGTTCTTTACATATTCTATGTATTAAGCTCTTGCCACATACATGATTTGCAAATATTTTCTCTCATTTGTTGTTTTTTCACTATTTTCATAGTGTCTTTTGATGTAGAAAACTTCTAATTTTGACAAGTCCAATTTATCTATTTTTCTTCTTTCATTTGTGCTTTTGTGCCTTTATTTTTATAAGGATAGTTTCATTGGGTGTAGAACTCCAGATTGGCAGTTATTTTCTTTAAGTATTTTACAGACATAATTTCATTGTTTTCTTATCTCCATATTTTCTAGTGAAAATTTGTCTGTCAAATTAATTGTTGCTCCTTTGAAGGTAATTTTCTCTTCTTGGCCGGCTATAAAATACTAATTTTTCTTGGGTTTTAAGTGTTTTTTAATAGTTTGACTGGAACTATAGTTGACTAGGTGTGATTTATTTTTATGTACACTGCCTGGGGTTTCCAGAGCTTCTTGAGTTATTGATTGATATTTTAAATCAGTTTGGGATAATTCTTGGCCATTAACTTTTCAAATATGTTCCTTCTTTCTCTACTTTTCCGCTAGTTACATAAGTAGTAGGCCTCTTCACTATGTTCACATGTATCTTAGCACTCTTCTCTGAATTTTCAATACTTTCCTCCTTTTTCACTGACATATCTTCCAGTTTATTGAATGTGTATTCCACTATGTCTAATCTGTGTTAAGCCCATATATTGAGGTTCTAATTTCAGATAATTCTCTTTTTTTAGTTCTGGGATTTCTACGTAATTAATAGATTCCAATGCCCTAATGAAATTCTTCATTTTTATCTATATTCTTTACCCCTTGATCTCTTTTCATGAATAAGGAAATAATATATATTTTAAGGTGTTTGTCTATAATTCTAATATCATGGTCATCTTGGGAGTCTTTCTGTTCCTCTCCACTGGATTTTCAGTTATAAGATCCTGTCTCTTTATACCCTCTAGTGATTTTCTATTGAAATCCAAATATTTTGTATAATGTATTATGGAGGCTCCAGATATTCGTATATTCCTTCCAAGAGATTTACCCCTTCTGTTGGGGAGATGGTATGGGGCTGACCATTTAAACTCATTTTGGATTTCAGCTGAGTCCAAAACTGAGCTGCCATTTGAAATGGCTAGTCTATATCTGATTTATTTCTGTTCTTCTAGGGCTTTTTCATGGTGAATATGGTGTGCTCAGTGATGTCTCCTTACCCCTGAGACATCTTGAATTCTAATGTTAGTTTTAGCCCCATAAAATAGCATAAAAATGTGCTTTGCTTTTCCTGGATTTTGGCTTTGTTTTCTAGCATCACACATAAAGCTTAAGAATTCAACAACATCTTGAAAGGGAAATCATCTTTGCCATGTCTATCAACCTTCCAGTTTTATCACTCAGCCCCATGCAACAATGAATAGCTGTGCTATTTCTCCGATTCCTTACATATAACAAACCTGAATTCTCAGTCCCTTACCAGGATCCAGACTCAGTAAATGGAACCAGAGAAGAAGCAGCTTCCTTCTCTGTGGTTCCCCTCCAGAACCTGATGCCCTCTGTTCATCATTGATTTATCAGCTCTCTGATGCTTCTCCTGATCCAGTTTTTGTATTTTATCTGGCTTTTCTAGTCTTTCTCTGTGGTATTGTTCTACTGCAAATTTCTCCATCCTACCCAAAAGCAAAAATGCACAAAATGAACGTTTTAGAACATCTCTATATATAATCTCAAACATTACTCTCAATTATGAGCAATCAAGGTGAGAAAATCTTTTAATAAATTTTTTACTTGTAAAACAATGGCAAGTTGTTACATTCACTTTTTTTAAACTCCATCATAAGTAGGAATAATTAGAATTAAGTTATCTTCTGAACCTTTGATATCATCTATAACAGGAATCAGAATCTCAAGTTATATTGCACCAGATCCAGTTGTCAGACTTACTGCCTTCCAGATCATACATGTATCTCTAAGTATGAAAGCCTCCAAGAGAGGGAATTAAAGATTAACATAATACATTCAATTTGCTTCAGAGAACAGGAATGTTTATCACCTCAATTTTAACACAGTGTCACATGACCTTTCCTTTTGGTGGTTAGTATTTGTCAGTTTCAGATTTTTGGAATATAGTTTTTTTTAATTTTATTTTGGTATCATTAATATACAACTACATGAGCAACATTGTGGTTACTAGACTCCCCCCATTATCAAGTCCCCACCACATACCCCATTACAGTCACTGTCCATCAGCGTAGTAAGATGCTATAGAATCACTACTTGTCTTCTCTGTGTTATACTGCCTTCCCCGTGCCCCCCCCCCCACATTATGTGTGCTAGTTGTAATGCCCCTTTTCCTCCTTATCCCCCCCTTCCCACCTATCCTCCCTAGTCCCTTTCCCTTTGGTAACTGTTAATCCATTCTTGGGTTCTGTGAGTCTGCTGCTGTTTTGTTTCTTTAGTTTATTCTTTGTTCTTATACTCCACAGATGAGTGAAATCATTTGATACTTGTCTTTCTCCACCTGGCTTATTTCACTGAGCATAATACCCTCTAGCTCCATCCATGTTGTTACAAATGGTAGGATTTGTTTTCTTCTTATGGCTGAATAATATTCCATTGTGTATATGTACCACATCTTCTTTATCCATTCCTCTACTGATGGACACTTAGGTTGCTTCCATTTCTTGGCTATTGTAAATAGTGCTGCAATAAACATAAGGGTGCATATGTCTCTTGGAATATAGTTTTACAGAAATAAGTTAAGGCTGTTCTAGGACAATAATATAGTCCACAAATTTCTAGAGAAGAATGAGATCCTTTGTATATCTATAGTATTGACTTAGGATTTGTATAATTTTAACTGCCAACTCCATAAACTAAGATGTCTAGTTTCTCCTTACAGAACTTGTGATCTTCTTAGGTGCAATGAATTGAAAATAAGAGAGAAGTAAATGGAAAGTGAGAGAAAGGTTTGTATGAGCAACACAGGAAAAGAAGATGGCTGATTTCAAGGGAGGACCTAGAACAAGCACCAGCAACTTGGGGAAATACTCCCCCACTGTCTTATAAAAGATATAAAATACATGGTTTAATAGAATAATAAATGATATAAAAGATTAATAAATAGTTTTCCTATGTCCTCATAACTTCACAAAACTGCTAATTATGTTCTGTAGGATCCACTTACTATCCTTAGTTTTATATTTTTAATTTGTATTTACATCAATTAATGCATCCTGTGTTTCTCACTTCAGAGTAAGATTCATTAAATGTAGTCTTGCTCACTCATATCTTTGGAGCCAGTGTGTAAGGAGAAAACAGGGAATAAAAAGCAAAATATTTGGGTTCAATGGCTAAGACTGCTCAATGTGGGTAGGTCCCTCATCCCAGTATTTAGTTTGCTCTACTGCAACTGCAAAAAAAGTCATAAAAGTTCTTTTTTTCTTTGAAGGGTTTTTGAATAAGTATGTTATATTTAAAGATGTTTTTGTTTTGTTATCATCGGGGTGATATTTCCACAAATGAAAATGTTGGAAGTGGTAGGTGTTCAGTTTCCTTTCTTTCTGACGGAAGAGTTGGTCACTGTTAAGGAGATGATATGTGCTCTGCACATTTCAACAGTGAGCTCATCTGATGTGAAATACAATGATCCCCATACCCTTTGTTCCCTGAATAGATTTATGATTTAAGTGAGTGACTCAGAGGCAGACGAGAAGGGAAGGAAGAGAAGACACAATTAAAAAATAACTACTGAACCTCTACTCCAGTTCAATTCCTCGTTTAATTGTTTCTTTCTCAGAAACACCTTCTCTCCTAATTTACTTCATATCTCCCTACAATAAAATACATTGCACTATGGACTTCTTTGGGTTTATTTTCATATTTGCAGTTTCACCTTATTTGAATGCCTTATTGAGGAATGCCAGTGTCTATCTCAGTCTAGAACCATGGCAGACAGACTCTAAGAAAAACCAAGGACCCCTGACTCCTGGTATTCATGCTCTTATCTAATGCCTTTTTGCTGAGTGTGGGCTGGACCACTGGCTTCTAACCTATAGAATATGGCAAAGATGATGGGATGTCACTTCACAATTATACACAATTGTAATTTCTGTCTTTTCAAAAAACTCTCCCTTGGTGACTTTGATGAAACAAATTCCCAGGTTGTAAGTTACCCTGTGACTAGGTCCCACACAGCTAACGATGGCCTCCAGCTGACAGTCAGAAAGGAACTGAGGCCTCAGTCCAAAAACCTACAAGAACTCAAGGAAGTAGGAAGTGGATCCTTCCCCAGTTGAGTCTTCAGATGAGTCCTCAGTGCTAACTGACATCTTCACTGCAGGCTTGTGAGAGGAGGGGGCTGTAGGTGAGAGAAAAAAAGTGAAATATAAAACAAAAGCAAGAATTTTGTATAAATAGATAAGCCGTACTGGAGCTTATGTTGGAAAAAAAGACAATAACAAGGATGTTTTGCTCCCCTCCCCTCCCTAGATGGAATGGTGCCATCATAGTGAGTCTCATCTTTTCATTTGCCACTTTAAGCTCATGACAAGGGGACTTAAAGAGAGGTAAGGAGATAAAAGGGAAAAGAGTGAAGTTATACTGATGCCATGCCTTGTGGGGGAGTGTCTTCTGGGTGAGTTCTGAGGGGCTTAAGGAGTCTGCTCTGTGGCTGAAAGCAGTGCCCTGGAATGGTCTGCCCACCAGCTGAGATCTCCCTTTTGGCTTGGCCAGCGCTTTGGGAAGAGGAAGAGGGTGGTGCAGCCTTGGCACAGAAGAACCGTCACTTTCACTATGGGGTCTGCCTGCCATTGAGAGAGCCTAGGAATTTTCAAACTCTTCCTGTCTCTCACAGCCCAGTGCTAGAGCGTCCTGACACCTCTCACCAGCAACTGAGTAGCTAATAATGTAGCATAATAGCTAGCTTAACAATTTAAAGCAAGGTCAGCTAAAACAAACAAGTTCTGCACTCAGTAGCCAAGAGACTTCTCTTGTGGCTCCACCCCCGAGACACAGAGTATGCCATGGCCTCAAACTCACCCTTTAGTAATTTGATTCACCTCAATTCTACAAATGTTTATTGAGCACTCATTCCATGTCAGGCTCTTTTCCTGGTAGATTGGCTATATCTGAGAGTAAAGCAAAAAACAAAACCAAAACAAACAAGCAGAAACCTGTGCCTTCCCTGAGCTTACTTTCTAGTGGAATATCCAGACAATAAATCTCATCAATAACTTTAATAAATAGAAATAATAAGAGTAATAAGGAATGCAGGGCATTGGGCAGTTTGCAGTATTAAATAAGGTGGTCCCGACATGCCTCTTCAAAATTACATAGAGCCCACATTTTACAAGGGTGGAAAGGTGAGGCAAAAGGTTGTCTGGGGCAAGAGTGTTCTAGACACTGTGGAGGCTCCAAGGTGGGGTGCGTCTGGCATGTTTGAGGAGTGGAAAGGAGACATGTGTGCTAGGGGTAAAGTGAGAGGAGGGGGATAGAAGGGAGAGGATGAGGCAGACATGCCAGGCTCTCAAAGGCGGTTTATGCTCTGGGCTCTCACTTAATGAAATGAGCCAGTGCAGGATTCTGAAAGAGGAGCACGAAAAGGTCTGAGGAGGGTGACATGATCTGCAGAGTGTGACATCCTCTGACCCATGCTCCGAAAGGATGCCTGGCTGCTGCATGAACAGATGGCAAAAGGAGTGTGTCTGTCAAGGCCATATCCTCCAGCGATGGGCACTGGTTTCTGTAGCAGCCTCCTCCTCTATCCTGCCTCTGGGACTCCATGCAGACCACCATGGGCCCTGCCATCTTGACCACCTGAGTCTCCTTTCCCTGAATAACATGTTTCCTCCCATCAGGCTCTCACAGCCATCACTCCTGGGTTCTTCGATGGGTTGTTTCCCACTAACTCCCAACTCAACCACATCCTTCTCTCTGGCCAGGCTCTTTATTTCTTCCGGGTTTGGCCTGTTCATGGCTCCCTATACCCTTCCAGAAGTTTCCATCTTCCTTTCAGCCCCACACCTTCCAGGTGCAGCTCAGGCTCCATCTTCAAACACCCAAGGCCACAAATTAGCATAGAATTATTTCCTAAATGCTTCATCCATGTTTGTCGCATCTTCTCAGCTGGAGTGTAACGTTCCCTGATCGGAGCACATAATAATGCCCTCCCTCAGTCCCTTTCCTGTGTGCCAAGTACTAGGCTATGTACTGCAGATAAAAGGTGAGGAAAAAAACCACCTGCGATCATCCTATTCAAAAGGTTTACTGCTGACTAATTATCTTTTGCGGTGCAACGAATTACTGTCAACCTAGTCATTTTGAAAATAAATGATTATCTCAGTTTCTGTGGGCCGGCAATCTGAGCATGGCTTAGCTGGGTTCCAGGCTTATTATCCCTCCCCTCATTTATTTTCTCCTGTGTAAGACCTTATGAAACAATGATTTATATACATCTATGAATATAAATAAATAAAAATAAGCAAAATTTATATACACACACACACAAACAAAAGAGAACTGACTGTACGTTGGACCCATTTGCTCATCTGCTTTTCTGGGGGAGGTGATTTTGTCAGCTGGCTGGGCATATGCCTCCTGAGCAGTTTCTCTGAGTTGGACGGTGTGTTAATTTGCTAGGACTGTTGTAACAAAGTACCATGAAGTGGGTGGCTTAAACAACAGAAATTTCTTTCCTCACAGTTCTGGAGGCTGGAAGTCTGAGATCCAGGTTCCTTCTGCAGACTGTGAGGGAGGATGTGTCTGGGTCTCTCCCCAGCTTCTGGTGGTTTGCAGGCAGGTGCAGCACCCTGGTTTCCGTCCTCATGCTCACATGGCATTTCCTGTGCATGTGTGTGTCCACACATACCCTTTGCATAAGGACACAAGTCACATTGGATTTGGGCCTCACCCTACTTAAGAATGAGCTCATTTTAGCTTAACTAATTACATCTGCAATAACCTTATTTCAAACCATCACGCTCTGAGCTACTGGGGGGTTAGGACTTCAACATGTGAATTTTTGAAGGACACAATTCAAATAACAGTTGGGTTCACGTGAAAATTCGTTTTTGTGCAAAGTGACTTCTTGGGTATACTGAAATGAGTTTGAATAAAACAAGCTCATGCATTTCTTTTCATCCATTCACATCAAATACTAAGTGGCCAGTTGTGGATGTCAGAGTTAGAAATGCTAAAGAAAGTAGATGCGGAAAATTGTATGCATGTTCTTCATTCCCACTAAATACTCCTATTTTCAAGGAAACTTGAGGACTCAACACTCTTTCATATGAAGATCGACCTCTGGTCTTACTCTATCACGTCTGCCTGCACAAAGCAGAATAATGGCCCTCCTAAATGTCCACACCCTAATTCTAGGAACCTGAGAACAGGTAACTTTCAATGGCAAAGGGAGTTTGTAGATGTGATTAATGTACCTTGCAATGGGGAGCCTGTCCTGGATTATTCAGGGGATTTCAACCTAATTACATGAGTCCCTAAAAGTGGAAACACTTTTTCCAGCTGAATTCGGAGGGAAACAAAACTAAGGAAGACAGTTCAGAGCGAGCTGCAATATTGTTGGCTTTGAAGATGAAGGAAGGAGACTAAGAGCCAAACTATGTAGGAAACGTCTAGCAGTTGGAAAAGGGAAGAGAATGAATTCTTTTCTGGAACATCCAGAAAGGAGCACAGTCCTGCTCCTGACCCACTGATTTTATCTCAGTTAAGACCCCTGTTGATCTGCTGATTTCCAAAATTGTAGGATAACAAGTTTGAGTTATTTTAAGCTATTAAATTTGTGGAAATTTGTTATAGCAGCAATAAAAAAATCAAATCATTTTCTAATTAGATTGCATGTATCTACCCACATAATGCCTAGCATAGCCCTCTGCACACAGCAGGCGCTCTATAAGTGATTTGATAATATTGTCAAGTATGAACTGTAAAGCTGTTTCAGTAAAAATAGAAATTGTACCAATCAATGGATTGGTCTTTTGTGCGTTGCTAGGTCCCAGGATAAAGTAAACATGTTAGAAATTTGAATTTACTCCTTCTCTCTCTTTTTTTTTTAATTAGGTGGTTCTGCATTTTGCTCGGATCAATGCTAGCAATGAAAATATACATGGCTGACCTTACCAAAAGTGTATTTCTGTTAAATTATTCAAATTTCAGTTATCCCTATGTCTCGGGTGATTCGCTAAGGGCTGAGTTGGGAGAATGGACTTTGTTTTGAAGGCTGGAAGTAAGGCATGTTGGGGTCAGCAAGGCATGGAGGGACAGTTTGCTGAGTTGTTTGAATATTGTGTCAGGCTCCCTAGCGAGACAGTCTGAGCCTGAATATCAGAGGCTGGTGCTAAAATTTATAATGGGAGAACTTTCTACAATAAGAGAGTACAGGGCTTATCAGCAGACCTGTGAAGTAGCCAGCACTTCTATGGGGAAGAGACCACTGCAGATATTCAAGAAAGCAAGCCATGTTGTTCCCACTGTTATAATTACAATGCTGAGCTCCAGCCAAGGTTTACAGGGTATTTCTCAGCAGCCTAGGAATACTGCAAGAAAAGGATAATGTGTTATTACTTCAATGAGAGCCTGATAGGAGTTCTAGCCAATTTTCCTCCCACAATTTTTCTTCCTCAAGGATGGCAGGTAATATGCTGTAGCCTTATGAAACAAGACCAAGGTGATCAGAGGCTTTCTGTGGCTACTTGCTTGATCTTTTCTCCTGCTAATGATTTTTGCTTCCTGATAATTTAGTAGCATCTTGTCATAGTTAGCTCTTGGTAAAGGAATGCAAATCCCACAAAACCATGAACTCCGTGGCTGAAATGGCTGACTCTAAAATGAAGTGGCTGACTCAGATGAGCGTTGCCCTAGCAACTGTTAGATTAGGGTCGCCTTTGTCTTATCCTGGTCAGATATCAATATTATTTTATACATTGATGAATTGGTCAGTGATAAGCTAAGTAACATAACAATAACAAACAAGAACAGGAAGTATAACTGAACAGAAACACATATTAATTTTTTTCTCTGTTTCCCATTTCTAGAGGAAAACAATAACCACAAAATGAGCTTGCATCAGCTTATTATTTTTTAGGGTCTCTTTAAGGCCATTTTTGACATCTGCTATACTGTCAGTACCGACTCAGAATAATTCACAATAAGGTATCACATTCTATATACATTGGTGATTTATATTTAAAATAATGGTCCTGAGACTCTTGTAAGATCTTCCAATAAACAGCAGAGATTGACATTTTCTTCCTCCTTCGCCTTAATAAGGCAGTAATGAAGTGTAGTACATTTTAGGGAGATGTTTTTCAATAAAAGTGAAACTAAAGATGATTCTCATCACAGTAAATTGCACCATCACATGCTCTGTTTCTTAGACTGGAAACTTCGGTGATATCCTTGCATTCTGTTTCATGAACTCTGCATCCAATCCACTAGTCCTGCCCATTGGGTCTACCTTCAGAACGGATTCTGATTTCTAGCCATGTCCTATTACCTCTAAGAGGAAATCCTCACACCCAGCCACCACATGTCCCCTGCTCTATCCCAGCTGGGCTCCCCGACCCACTTGGCTTCACTTGGCTTCACACAGCAGCCAATGTGATGCTTTTAAAACGTAATGTCACAACTTTGCTCAAGACCCACAGTGGCTCCCTATTTACTCAGAGCACCACCCCAAGTGCTCACGCTGTCCTGCATGACCTGCGTGATTTGGCCCCACTACCTCTCTAGCCCCTTCCCTCTCCCCAGTATGTGCTGTGCTGGAGCCACACTGGTTTCCTTGCAAGCTCCTACCTTAAAACCTTGACACCTGCTACTTCATCTGCCCCAAATGATCAAAATTTCCTAAGACACACACAGGGCTCAATCTCTCACTTCTTTTCTGGTTTTGCTCAAATGCCACCTTGTCAAGAGAGCCTTTCCTTGGTCCCCTTCCTAAATATGCACTGTTGGTCTATCCCTAGCTCTTGACCCTGGGTTGATTCCATTGTGGAGAGAGTAAGGGGAATTTTTAATGATTTAGTCAGCACTGTCAAAACAGTGATGCATTTCCATGCCTTGGGAAATTTCTGAGAGGTGGCCCCCATGATAACATGCATTTTGCCTTCTCCTTACAGGATTTTAATATCCCTCTTGGCTTAGATTTGTTTCTGAGTTGCTCTTCCAAAGTCAGCTCTTACTAGCTTCATTGAGTGGGAGCCAGCCCCTTCTGCATGTGAAGGCAGCGAGCTTTCCCGGGTTGATTTTGGGATGTTAGCTAATTCTGCCTTAATACAAAGGAAATCTGAAAATCAAATGTACTTAATTCCCATTGCTTAAGAAAGTACATTCCTATACCAGTTGCAGAAGGGAGTGAGAGTTGAAACACAGGTCAGAGTAGAGTGCCAGGAAATCAAACGACTCAATTATGAGCCCTACAAAATTAGGAAGCCCTGGTCTAGATCATTTCCACTTCTTTTTAACTGTACATTTATTTTTGAGATTCTGCAAAGTACACCTTGGTTAGTTGTTGGCACTGGATCCAGACATGTAAAAAGCAATTTGCATGTGAGAGAGATTCTGTGCTATGAAGAGGTTTGCTGTAATGATCCTGTTTTATTACTTTGAGAATGGAAAACCCGTGCTTTTGTCAATCATGGAAAGAAAGGAAAACAAATCCAAGCAAATGTTTTATTTTGCTCAGAGTAAGGGAAAAACAATCCACAACAGGAGCAAAGGAAATTAACTTTTTAAGTAAGCTGTTGCTAGGTTGCAATGTATTTTTGTTAGTTTCCTCTGACAGAGAAAGACCAGCAATTTGATTATGTGAAGGAGTACTAGTTTTCTCAGTAAATACACATTTGTTTATTAAATATGATGACCTGTACATTATTTATAATGCATCATCTAGTGTCAAACACCGTTGTATAAGCTGAAACTCAAAAGACATGCTTGCTTTCAACTTATAAAGCAGTATTTTTTGTTCTTCAGGTGCTATTACACATTTATTCTTTAGTTTGTGGGTGTTTTTAAAATTTTAATGGTCTAAAATCTAAAAACAATCTCATCTTCTACCCCATGCCTCCATCCCTTTAATGTTATCTTAGTCTATCCTTCAGTCTGAGAATGCTTGGGGATATTTTTTCCTTTTCCTGTTGAAGAGAAAATTCTCCACTACCTAAAAATGAATTTTCCTACAAGGTTGATGCTATTAATGGTATGTTGCTGTGATCGCAAGCAGAAAGTTTTCTTTAAGAAGTTTTGAAAATAATATTTAGCTTGGCTATTTTTTTCTGATTATAAACGAACATATTTATGAGAAAAAATTAGAAGTTTTAAAAAATATATTTAAAAAAGTAAAATATAAAAAAGAAAGCAGAAGCACCCATATTTTCTTCTTTCTTTGGAGGATGTAAATCTTTTCAGTTGTTATGTATACATACAAAGATATGGATACCTGGATACTTTAAAATTGAACCACTGAAAGCATAGAGTGTTTAAAATCTACATTTTCATTTACTACAATGTTAACAGTTTTCCAAGACATCATTCTTTTTCATTTTCATATTTAGTGGCTATATATATTTCAATTTTATGGATGGTCAGTTATTTCACTAATCCCCTTTTACTGAACTTTTAGGTTTGTTTCATAATTTTGTTACTGTAATCAACACTGTGATGGGTGGACCTCATGTATAAATCTTCCTTGCACATGTTTGATTGTGTCCCATGAGATAAATTCCTTCAAGTCACCTTGGATCAATTAACATGAATCAGAAAAATAATTTCTTACACGTCTATGCAAACCTTAAAAAAATAAAAAGAAGCAGACTATGGAAAAATCACTCATGCTCACTAATTAAAAACCATGTATTGTTCTATGGCATGTGGATGGAGGTGGGACTTTCAGGCAGAGGAAAAAACCTGTATTTCATGTCCAGAGGTGTGAGGCAACAGGGGATGTTGGCCCATTGCAAAAAATTATCAGAGCTTATAGGGAAGCCATGCATTTTCCTCTAACATACACATTTTTGTTCTGGGTCTGGCATGATTAATAGATAAAACCCCAGGAGCTAGGAAGATGCTGGTCAGAGAGGCCACTGGGAAATGCTTCTGAAGTGGTCAGAAGTACTGACTTACTCTGGCAGACATCACAACACCAGATTAATAAATTCTGGACGTGGCAAATTCGACATTACTCAAGTGAAAACCAGTGGTCTTTTTAACTATGATTCTTAACTAATAAGATCGCTAGTAAAGTGACTCTAAGTAAGCTCAGGTTTTTATTTATTTATTTTATTGATTTCTCTTATACTATCTAGATCAGAGAGTATGTGGAGGTGGGTCCCAGGCACTGATTTTTTAAAGCCTCCAGATGATTCTACCGTGAATTTTTTCTGTGTGTGACTTTTTCATGGTTTTAAGAACCACTTATCCTGATCAGTAAGTAAGGCCCTCTTAGGCATCCTCAGTGTCGCTGCTAAATATTTCAGGCATATTTGTTTAGATTTGGCATGCCTTTTTAAAAGTATAATTGAGAGGAAAAGCATGTTCTCCCTACCATGAAGCCCCTTTCCTGAGAGCCCAAGAGGACTGGTAAAATGGACCACTTTGGTGACACACAGCTGTTAATGGCACTTTAATGACCAGGAGGCAATAGGGAATTCACAGCCCCTGCAAGCCTGTGAACCTAATCCCAGCAGTTTATCTCCTGGCCCTCTGAGCTGTGAAGGGGAGATAATGACTGTCCTCCTGTCCTTCTAACTGTTGGAAAGGCAGGGCTTCCACTGTATACAGAGTCGTGAGATATCTAAGCCCACTGAATTTGGCAACTTGCTTTGGAAAAGAATAATTTCTACTCACAGTGATACCCAAACTTTTGGGAATGTTGAAACAAGATCATTTTCTACGACTGAACTGAGAATTGCTGTGTAGAGGAGATAGTTTGGTTTGCTTATCTTTACAATACGTGCTTACCATGTCCTGGGCCCTGCTCTGAGTGCTTCACATGTATGGATTTATTTAATCACACAATCCTAGAGGTAGTTACTCACAGTACCCAATTTCCCAGATGGGAAAATAGGACTGTGCAGGGAGACTTCTCTGTTGGGAATACATGTAAACCATCAGATGGGAAAAGATGCTGAGGAAGGAGTGGGAGAAGGGAGCTGGTAAGAACCCCCAGACAAAGGCAACAAGCCGCTGAGCTTTGGTATCTGGCAAGCTTTGTTGAATGTCATGGGACTTTTCCAAGTTCAATATTTAATGTACATAGGAACATACAAGCACCTCTCTCCCTCGACATAAAGGGGCAGAGATGCTCCTTGTAGAGTAAAGCAGGTCCTGCAAAGGATTTCTAGTAACACTGACAGAGGAGCTACAAGTACCATATTTCTTCAGGCTCCCCTGAGGTTGTCTTAAGTTTTCATTCTAGAAACAACACTTGGGTGTGCTATCACCCACCACATACAAGTTCAACATTTTGTAAAGCAGTAGTTCTTTTAGATTGAAAGAACAAAAAAAGCATTTATCATTTTATATTTATTTTTGCTTTCCAGACAAAATAGTATGTTTCCTCCTTAGTCATAAAATATTTAAGGCATACCAAGAAGTATTGAGAAAGGGATCACAGGCAAACATGTGCCATGGTTCATGGTTCAGATCTATTATACTATCTTTTGCCATATTTTCTTTGTTTCGCTTTTTACTTTTGTTTTCTTAACAGCTTTATTGAGTTAGAGTTGATATACATTTACATATAACTGTACACATCTAAAGTGTACAATCTGTTAAGTTTTGACATACATACACACCAATGAAACCATCACCAAAATCAGGATAGTGACCATTTCTATCACTTACATATGTCACTTTTTAAAAAAGGGAAGTATTTCCTATACCGTCGAATCCCCGCCCTCTGTTCTCATCTCCTCTCCAGAGGTCATCCCTATCTTGAAGCTATCTTTCCTGTGTGTTCTTTTTTAAAAAACCTATTATGCATCCAGACACAGTATGCAGAACAATCAAATAATATTCTTGTTTTAAAAATTTACACAAATGGAATCATACTGAATATAGTTTTTGAACTTACTTTCTCTCTCCAACAAAAAGATTTTTATATATCCCCGCTTATACATGTAGATTAGACTTATTCACTTATCTGGCTTTATGTAAGTATCCGATTTTACTGAGAAATGAGATGAATGTAAAGTCTAAATCAGGCCTTTTGCATTGTATCGTGACTGCCTTGTATGGTGGTAGAAAAAATAAAATTTTAAAACAACCAATTGTTAATAATAATTTATATATATGGTAAGAATATGGATGGTTTTTATTTTATTCCTTGTGCCTTTCCCTAATCTCCAGTTTCCCTACAGTTATTATGTATTAGTTTTGCAATAAGGCAAATTAAAATAGCAAGTTGAATAGTTGGGGTACTTTAACACAAGCAAAAAATGATTTAGAAAGTATATATAGCAGCTGAGACTAAGAGTTGAGGACGACCTTGGGGATGTAGAGATTTTCTTAACTGTTTTTTTAAAGTTGTGCCGTGTATTTCAGAGAAGGGAGTACATTGGTCTTTATTCCGTGAGACTCTTCCCATAGAGCTGATCCCATTAGACTTTTATGGGGAACTTAGTGGCAGATATTCTGTCATTTATCTCTAGGCAGATGATTGCAGCTACTTATTCAATGACTGGAAGGGCCCATTCCATTTGCAAAGAAGTTGATGTAGTTCTGGGTATCAATTTCCTCTGCTTTTTTCCAATAGAGAGAAGAGAGAATATATATATATATGTAAGTATATATGTATCTTCACTTTTTAAAATCTCATTTCCCATTGATTTTTCTTTACTTTTTAATACATTTTTTCTAAGCACTCCCAGCAAAGATTACTAAGTGCTTCCTCAAGTTATCTATAACTAAAGTAAAAACAGAGAAGCAGAATATTTCCTGATGCTTTTCCTGATCCCTGAAAATGTGCTCAGTTACATACTCCTGAAATACCTATCTTGGAGGAAACTCTAGATGCATGATATGGTGGGCAATTTCTCCTGCTCTATTAAAATGTTGTAGCGCTTTTGCAACTTACCTCAATAGTGTTGTGAGAACTGAATAATACGAACGGTTATCATGTGTTTTCTGTCAGTGGCAAATAACACTGTCAATGAAATAACTCATTCTTCCCTTTAAGTTAACTCCAAGTTCACATTAAGCATCTTTATGAGGATGTGTAATTTTCTCCTAAATATCTGGAATAGGTTCATATAGACATTCAGGTGCAACACCGTATTTTCCTCCATTTGAGATGCTTCCTCCTCTCCATCTGTTTATTTGTCTTCTACATTATTCCTCCTGAAATCACATGTGTGTGTACACACACGCAACACACACACACACACACACACACGCATTCCCATATTCTCTACTGGTGGCAGATGTGTACAGGCTTTTGCCCTCAACAGAATTACATTTGATGTTTACATACTGATATTCCAATTATTTATAAAGTGTGTGTGAAATGTGAGGGTACTTCAGATTGTAACCAAGTAACATTTAGTGCTGCAAATTGGTTTAGTGAGAAGGAGCAAGTTTTCAAGCAACTCTGTTTCATGGAAACATTTTAAATATGTTCTTGGGAATGAGTGAATAATAAAAACACCTCATGTTCAGAAGTCTCAACATAATGGATTTTAAAAATGCACAAACTTATGTTATTGATAAATGTGCTTCTTAGTGGAAATGGCCTTTGAATACTCTCAATGTTGACTAGTCTACAAAGAAAGGGGAATTTAATTAACGAATAGTATTTTAGTCTGATTACACACATCCTGTTATTTCTCACAGGAAAATGCTAGCAATTAACTTAGAATAGTTGAGTAGTAATAAGTCCAAAATATCTGCTATGATAATCTATTTTTGTAAGTGCTAAGAGGAGTTACAAGACAGGCGGTGAAGATCAGAACAGATGATGGCTTTGGCAGAGGAATTATCACTGAAGGGATAAAACACAACAATCCTTCAGTTTTGGTCTGTTACAGGGAAGAAACAATTGGGTGATTTAAATATAAGCTTTAAATAGTAGGTTTTTCTGAAAAAAGTGAAAAGAAGAGAAGTCAGTATATAAAATTAGTTGGCCTTCCCTTTTCTGTGACTCTGTATTACATTTTTATAGGTATCAGGATGTATTGTTCCTATGTGGACAGCCCATAATACCTATTTTCCTCTTATTATGAAAGTCGTTTAAAACTAAGATCCAAAAAAGTCAGGGAAACACAGTTTGTCAGCAGTAAAATTAGGGCATTGGACCAGAATTCTAGATTTGTATTGCATTGCTTTTTACAAAGGCAGAGGGGGAACAAGCTCCAATAACATATGTTTATTAAATGAAAAAAATACGAATGGCAATAGGGCATAGAGTGAGCTAGACTATGATACGTACTGCCCTGGTGAGTAGAGAAATACCGACTTTCAAAAATGGAGCCTTCAGAGCCATACCTGGAGAGATGATGGCCTGAGCCAACTGGTCTGCAGCTCCCAGAGCTTTTTGTGAAGTTCCTGGGGGGTCTCCTACAGAAATATTCACTGAAGATATAAGACTCTTGAAGACTGGATTTCTGCCTTGGCTTGCTTGAAGATCTAACTTTGCTTTTTAGAAGCTTTTTAGAAGAGGGAGAAACAAAATTAATTTTATTGTTGGCTCTTTTTTGGATGGAGGAGGAGGAGCTGTCCTTGGTATCAAATGAAAGAGTCTCTTTACCAGGTTGCTGGTTCTTCACCTGGGTTATAGGAGTCCAGGGACCCAGCAAGCCAGGGAAGAAATCAGGGTGAATGGACAAGAATGAGTAAAGGTAATTGAAGTTTCAAAGGGCCAGGGTTGATTTGTGATCTTTTATCACCTTGAATTGTATCATCTAGATATTTGTCTCACATTGCTTACTAAAGAAAACAATTTCTTAATGACGTTTAGGAGTAATTGTTTAGTATAGAAATGAAAGAAGAATTCTAAGTCCTCTGGAAACAAATGGTATTGACATTACTCTTTGCATTTATTTCTGCTGCATATTTCAAGAGGCATCCAGATGCCTTCCTTAATTGGATCCAGTTAAGATGGCCCTGATGGAAAATTTAGAATATATACATGTGAAGAGTGGAATTCTTTTTTCTAGTAATGATTTAGGTCCCCAATGCACAGTTCTTCCTGATAAAGAAGAAATCATATGAATTCCAGAAGAGGGAAGTTGGAGGTGACCCTGAAGATCTTTGTCAGCCAACAGCACTGTAGTATGTTAATGCCCCTTAAACTTAATACTGAACATCTTCCCTGAAAGGAGTTCATGTGGCAGTCCATTTAATATGTGGGCAGATTTAATGCTGAGAAATTGTTTCTCATACTAAGTTCATTCATTCACTTAACAACTATTTATTGTGAGACAATTATTTGGCAAGGATTGCATCAGAGCACTGTGTTTTTGTGGTAAACTAAAGGCCCTCTACGCTGAAAGAAAGTAAAATAGGAGCTGAATTATCTATACTTCTCACCCATTAGTCCCTGCCCTGCCCTGTGGGCTATAAACACAGCTCCTCAAGAAGCTAAAGATCACTATTATATACCTACAGTTTCTTTTCTTCCCCTAGATAAATACTCATTGTTATTCTTTGGGGAATTCTCATATGGTATGACTTCATGTTCTTTTGCCATTCTGTGATTCTTTCTTGAGCATCTTTAAGTTTCTCACTACCCCTTTAGATGTGTTATACTCAGTATTAAGTGTGACTCACCAGGTCAATGGTTACTTTTGATGATGCGCTCCTTAAAAGAATTTTGGAAAACTACATACTCCTATGAACATTTCTAGGTCAGCATCTAAAACTTTTGGTCCAAGTATAAATAGTTGTAGTGGATGTAATTTCCAGTACATTGGAGACATTGATTTTAAAAATAAAAGTGTTGCATCATTCTTTTTAATGTATCCAAAGGAATATAAACATCAAGGTGATTTAATACTCCCCATTATCCATTTTGAAAATACTCACATACATTTGTATTTTGGTGATGATTTAGACTCACTCTTATTTCTCCTTGAAGTCATAATTTTATTTCATTTCCCTCCACAGAATTTTATACTAATGTAATCTACTTTTTTACTTAATGTCATATATTAATGACTCTAATTCTTCTCTGCAATAATGAAATCAATTTAATTTTTTATTTTTTGTGATGATAAGGATTTATGTGTTAAAATTTTTTGAGTATATCAGTGTACATTTGTCAAAGTATAAGTGTATACATTTTGATAAATGATTGATAAACAAAAAAAGTATTTTCTGTAAATACTTTTTAAACGAGTTAGATGTGGAGAGTGTTTAATGGATTACCCTTGATTGAATCATTTATCTAATTGTCCTTTTTGCTTCTTTCTTTTTTCTTTCTCTGAAGTGTTTTAAACCTTTGCGTAACACAGAAGGCTGTGGGTGAGTGAGAGATAGGTCTTTCTTTGATAACAATGGGAAAATGATGAGGGGGTGGTGATCTGGAAATACAAATGTAGATGGTGGTGATCTGGAAGTCCAAATCAGGGACAGATAGGTGAGAAGTATAGATATTTCAGCTCCTATTTTAATTTCTTTCAGGGTAGAGAGCCTTTAGTTTACCACAAAAAACACAGTGCCCTGATGCAATCCTTGCCAAATAATTGGTGCACAATAAATACTTGTTAAGTGAATGAATGAACTCAGTCTGAGAAACAATTTCTCAGTATTAAATCTGCACACTGTATTTCCAGATCACCACCATCCATATCTAGTCTTTTCTAAACCTTATCTCCCTGAGAAGGTGGCTATGGTCAAGTTCCTTCTCTACTGTGTTTGCTTCTTTCAAGGTTTTGTATATTCCCAGGGGTAATTATATTCCAGAGGACCATTACTCCAGGGTGTAGTTTAATCAGAAAACAGTAGCATAGGATTTTTATCTTCCTCATTGTAGAAACAGTGCTTTTGTTAATCCAACTGAAGATCACATTCAGTTTTTCAGGGGCCAAATCATACTCCAGATTTATACCAAGCTCACAATTGGTATTAAATTAATTGTTAAGTCTTTTAAAAATAACTTTAAATTAACCTTTCAACTTAATATTGAATCTTTTTCAGCTATGCTCTTGCTGAGTTACATCCTTTCTCCATCATGTACTCGTACAAAAGCTTAAACTTATCTCTGTCATATTTCATCTTAGAATCAGCCTTTACTCCAGGCAGTTGCGATTATGATTCTATGGTCAACCCTCAGAGAGAACTTCTGAATAGCTTAGGCATGTATTCCTAGGAACTAACACATGCAGCAGGATTGTCTTTCAATAATCCAGGTATAGTTTGACTACACTGCTTAAGAAAACGTGTAATTTTTGAGATAGTTTATCAGAAAAGAATTGCAAGAGCATTGGGCCTGTGTGACATGCTGGATTCTGATTTCAGCTCTTCTATATTATTCATTCATTCATCCACAAACTTAATTGCCTTCTGTTTGCTGGGCCCTGTGTTAATTACTACAGAATCACAGGTGAAGAAGACAATTCTACCTGGGAAGAGCAAGGACAAAGGAGCTAGACAACTATTAGTAATAGTACAGAGTGGCAAGCACTGTGAAAGGTATATGCACTAGGTGGTCTTAGAGTGCTCAGTAGAGGCATCAAATTCATATGTAAGAGAGGTGGTCAAGGAAGGCTTCTCAGAATAACAATCTTCTGGTCTTCCATATTGCTGTGACCTTTGTTGAACCAACAGGCTTCTGGGGTGATACTTAGCCCCCACTCCTCCTCATTATCCCATGTGTTTACTGTCTGGAGTGGTGAGAACTGTAATTCTTCCTCTCCCTGTGTTCTGGGGTGACAGTAGTGGCCTTAGAAATTGTTCTCTTTTATATATTATTTATTATTATCTGCTATCTATATATTCTGTGTAAAGGCTCACTTAGAGGGAAAAATGTTACTGTTAGTTTTAACTTTGAAATTTGGAAACTGGTTTTGGACCAGATTAAAACATGTGTATTCTGTTTTACAGTCTTCCCACAATATATCCCATTGGATGTTCACAAGAATCTCATAATGTAAGCAGAGGTATGGAAGAAAGTTTTCAGCATTAATTTCCAACTCACAATTCTCTTTCAAGAATAGTACATCTAGCTTAAAGGAAAAGGCATGTCACTTACAGGATACTAAAATGAGACTTGCAGTCTTGGAGTTTCTATTGTGGACCCAAAGCTGAGGACAATGCCAACCCCTATATTCTAAAATGGGGTTCTAGGTCACCAGTGCAAACACTTGTCAAGGGATCATTCTAAAACCATTAGCCCATAATCCAGCCCCAGGTTTTATTTTTAAAAAGTGAAAGATTAATTTGAGAGGAAGATGGATGGTGGAAACATCTTTGCGGAGAGTTCTTATGGAAGCACTGTGTGTTTCTCATCTTCTCCCTGAACAAAGGGTGCATTAGTAGAACTACTTAGAAAAACATGTGTCCCCAAGGGTGGATGTAGGGATAGGTGCCTGATCTCAGCTGGACACACCTGAGTATGGCAGGCTGTCGGGAACTGCCCTGACACCTGGGCATGTGGAAAGGGATTTCAGCAGGTGTTCACTAGGGTGCCTGACCTCCCTTTCTCCTGCTTTAACATATCCCTCCCATTGGGGTCAACCCCAGTTGGAAGCCAATTCAACAAAGGAAGGGTTAGGTAGTTTAGAGCTGCTTGAGACCCAGATAAGAAAGAAAATGGTTCTTAAGAGAGGGACAAATGGGGAAAAACAAACTGAAACACAAGCTGTGGACACGCGTTCACAGTTACAGATGTGGGTGGAAGATGATCAGGCAATTTTGCCACTGAGGATGAACAGTCCTGTAAAAATACATGCTTTAGATGCTGCAGATTTCATACAAATAAGAGCCAGAAGGTACTAACACTGAGAGTTCAGAAGACCTGAAACTTGTTCTTACTTACGTAGGTTGAATCTTGAGCCAACTCCTAAGGTTCTAACATGGACCAAACCCAGGG